>PVIU01017247.1:0-42510 GCA_004026605.1 Ondatra zibethicus
CCTCCTCCTTCTTCTTCTTCTTCTTCTTCTTCTTCTTCTTCTTCTTCTTCTTCTTAATTCTTATCACAGGAAAAAGTCAAATTTGTAGCAAATATTCACAAAAGTGATATGCTGATTAAATATATATGCTTTATTTTTAAAGGTGAAAAATTGAACCTGTTTAAATTGTACATGTGTATGCATCAAACACACTCATTTAATTAAACTTTAATAAGGGTACACTTGTATATTGTGATGCTTAGGTTAAAGATACATCATGTCTGCTTCCTCATAGAGATAATAAATATTTGGCTCCTTGTTTATCTGTTTCTTCCATAACATTGAGTTAATTCTGCCTTCTTGATATGTAAATATTCTCTTCCTTTTTCCATACCCCTCCTGTAGCTTAATTTTTTTCCCTATCATCACTCATTTCAATTGCTGCAAGAGCCTTCTCACAGGCTTGGTTCTTACCTCTGTAAGAAACATGCTCCATCATCATCTTTTAAAAATTCAAATCAGCTTAGAATTCATTCTAGAAAAAAAAATTTAATGGAATCAAATTGCCTTCAGCATTAAGTTTGGAGTGTGTGACAAGACATACACGCTTATCAGCAAGGCAGGCTCTCTCTGTTTCTGATTTGCATCCTTCTATTCCCTTTTATTCTTTCCTCATTCCTTGTCATATTTCATCAACTTCAACTATTCTTATGTTGAAATATTCTTAGCTCTTTTAATTTCTGTTCAATTTACATGTAGTTCTTCTATGTTAGAATATCTTCTGTTCTTAGTTCCTCAACTTTGTTTCCCGTTATCACCCACCATCTCAGTTTAGTTGAGTTTTTGATACTTCATTCCTGCGATGTGAGGTCATGGCTGTCAACTCAATAGGATTTGGAATAACTTGAATCTACGAGATGATTCCAGAAAAAGTTTAAATAAGGAAGAAGGGCTTCTCAAGATTATGGACAGTACCATCTATGGATTATATTCCCAGAGTGAGTAAAAAGTCTAAGAGGAAGCAAACTGCTAAGGACCAACTTGTATCTCTGTTTTCTTCATGACTCTGGAAACAGTGTAAGCAGCTGCCTCCAACTCATCCTGTCACAGCTATGGGTTGTTCTCATGCTGTGGATTCCCACCATGAAGGACTGTGAAGTCAAACTGTGAGCCAAAACAAACCCTTCCATCTTTAAAATACTTTTGTCCCCTATATGTTAATTATAAAAAGAAAAGTAACTGTCCATTCCGAGAATGAATGAGCAATTACTATCTGTTCATAGAAGTTAGAATTACAGTATGGGCTACTTATGGGTACAGGAAGTTTCTTTTAGGACTTCCTATCCAGAAATTTGTATTTAGTAACTGCATCGTGAATTCTCGGTAAGTGATTGAAGAATAAATGAGAACAGAGGAGCATATGGACAAATGGTTTCCCAGTCATGTTAAATTTCTTTCTTTTATCAGCATGTTTTCCATGGTCCTTTGCAATATTATGCAAATTGCTTCCTGAGCTTGCAATTACAAGCACAATAGCTGTCCCCCAAAAGAGTTACTTTTTTATTGGAACATTAAAGATTACAGCTTTGCAGAATAGAATTTTGGGTACTTTGGCAGCCTACAGAGACTGCCAGTTGTGGATGCTTCTCTTTCCTGCTGAAATCGGCACTCCGTTGATGATAACCCTGCTTCCAACAGTTATTACTAGGCTCATCAGGTTTCAGATATAGCACCAAATTGATGTAATGCTGCCATGAAAAGCTGCCATGTATGAGTTTCTAAGCTGATTGTCATTTGTATTATCTTACAGAAGAGTCAAATAAACCACTCAAATACATAAAGCATTGTTCATATATAGCCCTCTCTTAAAATGAGGCAGATTTGCAAGATGTACAATTAAGCTTTATGGCACTAAGGTTTTGATTTACGTTATCTGTATGAAAGATTTTTGTCTTTTTCTTCTTTATAAAGCCTTAATGAGGCAAAGAAATGACACAACACCCTATCAAATAGTAAATTCTAGTGATATACATTCAAACTGTCAGCTGCTGAAGCAGATATAAATACATGAAAGACAACTTTCCTGAAAAGTGATGGCTCATTGGGATGTGTGTTTATTCAGAAGAAACCTCTGTCTTTTTTCATCTTCCTGTCCCTCTTTTCCTCCCTTTCTCCTTGCTTCTTCTTTTTCTCACCTTTTTTTACCTCCAGGATCCATAATTTTTTCTGAATTGATTCAGTTGTCTACCAGCTTTTTCCCCAGTTTTATGGATGACAATCCCTGCAGAGTTGTGGTGTGGAAGTCCTGTATATGTGTTGCTTTTATTGGTTAATGAATAAAGAACTGGCTTGGCCTGTGATAGGACAGAGCAGAGCTGGGCAGGGAAAACTAAACTGAATGCTGGGAGAGAGACAGCAGAGTTGCTAGATGCCATGTAGCCACCAGAGGGGAAAGATGTGAGTTGCCAGTTGGAATCTTGCTGGTAGGTAACACATCTCATGGTAAAATATAAAATAATGGAAATGGGTTAATTCTAGAAATAAGAGTTAGTTAGCAATACACTCAAGCTATTGGCCAAACATTATTGCAAATAATATAGTTTCTGTGCAGTTATTTCAGGAGTCTGCGTGGACGGGAAATGAGCAGCAGCCTCCCCAAACAGAGTTTTAGGTTCATTTGACTGTCTTTTCTAGTGTGGACTACAACATGGATTCCTCAAATGTGGTTGATGGAATGTTCATGTGTCATTGTTAATGACATGATTCTATGCAACTACAAAAGTTCTATGGTTAATGAAAGATACATATATTAAACAACCAGTGAGAACTCTGGCTCTTTCCTCCTGCAGAACTCTTCTTAATACCCAATGCAGCAGTTTGAGATTCCCCAGGGTGCCAGCAGCTATTTTTCCAATTTAGTTCATATATCTTACTAACTCAGTAGATCCCACAAACATAGAGCGATCGTTTAAACCTTAGCAAGTCTAAGTAATGGATATTCATATTGCAACTTTTTAAAAGAAAATATAATAAAAATTATAACCCGTATTTTCATGCATGCCATCTTTTTAAATCACTGATGCCCTTATCAATACATACCACCATTTTGTATATGCCTTCTCCTTAAATTCAGGCTTGTTTTGAGATAAAATTTCATTTTTAGTTAGTAATATGTCATCTGTCATCTATAGCTTATCTAAATTTTACAGGATTTCATATTGTAAATGCAGCATAATTTAGCTTTTTCATTAGTCATAATTGAAGTTATTTTGATCAGTATTTAGTATGTTATTTTGGGTCATCATGGTCTTATTTTAGGCCCTCAATTGTTCTGAACCTATACTTTGTAATAATGCAGAAATCTTTTCCTCTTGTCCATGCATTTCCCTAACCCACTTGAGCACAAATTAAATGTCACTTCCTTGGGGGATGTTTCACTGATCTCACAGATTGAATTTAATTTTTAAGCCTACTCTCTTTTAATTTATAGAATAATCCCAAATATCCCTAAAATGTTAAACTGGCGATGTGTAATTAATCCAGTAGTATTTACTTTACCAAACCTTAAAGTGGGCCTTCTACCACCATGTTTTCATAGCATCCATTATTTATTTTCATCATTCTCTCATATTTTATAAATAACCACATGTGAGAATACCTTGTTATGATTTCTTATAATTCTATGAAGACATATGATGAACCTATTTGCTCATTATTTTCTTTCTACTATGTGAAATGGTGTTTGAAGCGACCTAGGTGCTCATTATATGAAATGAATGAGTGACTGAACAAATGAATCACCACTAATAAAATAATTTAAAGTCTACTCTTATTTAATTTTGTCAGATTATTTAAATTTATTCAGGTAAGTATAAATGTTTTAAGAGGTCTTATATTTAAAAAGTATTGTTTTCCCCTAAAATATGTGTCAATACAGTAGGTATACCATATGATCATCTCATTAGATGCTAAAAAAGCATGTGACAAAATCCAACATCCCTTCATAATAAAGGTCTTAGAGAGATCAGAGATACAAGGAATGTATCTAAACATAATGAGAGCAATATACAGCAAGTCAAAAGCCAACATCAATTTAAATGGAGAGAACCTCAAAACGATTCTACTAAAATCGGAAATAAGACAAAGCTATCCACTCTCTTCACATCTACTCAACATAGTACTCAAAGTTTTAGCTAGAGCAATAATACAAAAAAGGAGATCAAAGGGATACAAATTGGAAAGGAAGAAGTCAAACTTTCATTATTTGCAGATGATATGACAGTATACATAAGTGACCCCAAAAATTTGATGAAAGAACTCCTACAGCTGAGTAACACTTTCAGTAATATGACAAGATACAAGATCAACTAAAAAAAAATCAGTAGCCCACCTATATACAAATGATAAAGGGGTTGAGAAACAAATCAGAGAAACATCACCATTTACAATAGCCACAAATAACATAAAATATCTTGGAGTAACACTAACCAAAGAAGTGGAAGAACTGTACAACAAGAACTTGATTAGAAAAGGATGCTAATATATTAGGCGACAATATCAAAGCAAGATCAACATTTATTTTTATATAAGCTATTCATAGGAGTTAAAAAACAACATATGGAGGTATAAGGCACAAAGACTAAAGATATTTCCACAGCTCTACAGAACATGGGGCTAATAGCCATTGTGCAAGGCAGCAGCATTCTAGAAGATATCTAAGTGGTCATTGCAGTGAATTTGGCTAGAAAAGATACGAACTTGGTGTTTCTTTCCTCAGGAAATACATCTAAGGTTTCTTAGAAAATTAGGTAGACAATAAAAATAAAGTTAAAAATATTATGCAAATATAGTATTTAAAATATTAAATGGCTGCTTAAGTAAAATATTATCTATGCAAGAATGAAAGATTAAGCCAGGTTGTAGTGGCGCACGCCTTTAATCCCAGCACTCGGGAGGCAGAGGCAGGCGTATCTCTGTGAGTTCGAGACCAGCCTGGTCTACAAGAGCTAGTTCCAGGACTGGCTCCAAAGCTGCAGAGAAACCCTGTCTCGAAAAACCAAAAAAAAAAAAAAAAAGAAAGAAAGAAAGAAAGACTAAACTTTACAAAAAATAAAGAGAGACTATTCATTTAAAGAGAGTTTAATTCATTGATTGCACATTACAACCAAATAAAATGGAATACTTCAGAAAATATCTTACTGGGAACTATTCAATTGAATAAATGTATTGGGATAAGGCGTGGCCAACAGTATTTTTCGCCTAAGTATTTCAATGCACCACCAGAAAAGATAAGGTGCTTAATGAGATTTACTCAAATGTACTGGCTATCCTCGTTGTGAACAGGTGAACAGGACAAAATAGGATGTACACTCAGGGATAACTCCAAATGCCCTGGTATGGCTGATAAAAATGGGCATGTAGATGTGAACACAATTAGGTTTCAGGGGCTCAGTGAAGGAAATTAATGATTTTTTTCATGTAAGTGGTCTATTGGAACTAGAAATATAGATTGGAGTTTACACAATTTGATAGTAATTTTCTCATTTTAAGCCTCGGTTATTTTGTTTCATCTTTTTCCAAGTGACTTGTAAGTTGCTTAAGCACTCAAAATTGTTCTTATAATTAAATAAAGTTGGTAATTACTTTTGAATGGCCAATAAAATTTTTGAACTAGAAAATTATGAATAAATATTCCTTGTAATTCTACTTAGAAAATAACTTAGATTTCTTGTTAGTAAGACAAATAAAACCTGCAATTCAATGGAAGGAAAGCATTAACTAAGGAGACGAATCACAAGAAACTTAGCTGGTCGGAACCTCACTGGATTGTGTAGCATTCATTTCTCTCGGGGAAAAAAAGTTAAGATTGTTAGTTCTTTCTTATGGGCAAGACATCAGTTTGGATTCTATAATTTATTTAGAAGAACCTAAGGAAGACCTTTGAGCAGCTTTCTACTAATCGAATCCTCTCTCCACACATTGTATATACAATAGACAAAGCTAAGTCAGTAAAATATGGACTCCTGGGCTGCCTTAACACCCTCAGTAGAGATGTGATGCAGCTGCAATGGTTACAGAAGGAAAAAGGCATCATCATAGATCTTAGGGTCCCTAGGTCACAAAGGCCCTTCTGAGTTCAATATTGTTAAACTAATCTCTACCCAAGGAGAAGCATGGAAGATAATAAAATAGTAAAGCTTCATATTGTTTTCCTTTCATTATTTATTTATCCATTTATTTATTTATTAGGCACATCATTTACTTCTGTGTTTAATCCTCCAAACTCTTAGTCACAGTTCACCCTAACTTGGTCTCTGCTCTTAAAGATAATTGGTTGACAAAGCTTCCCCATCACTGTTTTAATAAACAATTATAAATTTCTTGCTTTACAGACAGAATGGTCACTGTGTTACTTTGCTAAGTCTATGGCCATCGCCACACACCACTGGTTGAATGGCTTCAACAAGATATGAACATTGCTAAGAATTCTGAAAGCCAGAAATTCAGTGTGGATGTTCTGACAGGATTGGTTCTGAGAGGCTTCTGTCCTCATGAGCCCCTTTTCCTGTGAACTTACACTTTGATGCTTTGTATGTAATAACACTAATCATATTGAATTAAAGTCCCCCCCCCATGTGACAACATTTTACCTTGATACTTCTTTAAAGACCTTATCTCCATATATAATCATATTATTAGGAACTGGGACATCAACATATTAAATAATAGAAGGCTAGAGACTGGAATTCAACAAATAATTTCCCAGGACTTGGTTTATGATGGAGACTTTTTATAGGAATCACACGTATCTGTAGAAAGATCACAAGAGACAGATCTGACAGTAGGCTGGCTTATTAAAGATGGTTGCTTAGGGTATTTGAGAGGAATTGAAAATACCCCACATCCTTGGAGCTAGTCATGGGATTAAATTAAGAAATTAATAATCTGCAGCTAGAGAGATGGTTCAGGAATCAAGAACACTTGTTGCTCTTAGAGAAGACCTTAATTTGTTTTTCCACACTTTAGAGTGGCTTACAACCATGAATAGTGCCAGTTCTAGGGTATCTGACACCTTACTCTGGCTCCAGTAGGCACAAGTCATGCACATAGTGCACATATGTACACAGAGGCAAATGCTCACACAAAAATAGGGTGAAATTTTTTAAAATATTTAAATTAATGAAATGAATCAATAACCTAATGAGTGCACAAAACTAAGTCTTTTGGAAGTAAGTACACACACACACATATGCACATACATACATATAGTTGATATTATTATATACTTGAAAATAAAAATAAATATCCAAATGTTAGAAGACGTTAATAAGTGAATAATAAAAAAATTAACTGTATTAACTCAATATCTCACTTTTAGCCATGTGCAAATGCAATTCATACAAGTTATTCCTTTCTCTCCAGAATGACTACCTTGGAAAAGTCAAAACTGCAATTCTAAAAGAAGAGTGTTAATTTTAATTAATTGTCAGAGTTCACAAAATTGTGAAACAAGGCCATTTTATTTATGCTATAACTTTAATCACCTCTTGTTTTTCTTTTACATACACAAATTAATGGATCACAGATTTTCAATACATTTTAAAAATTCTAAGCAGTGGGTGATAGATTTTCCAAGCCTTCTCTGAGCTGTGATTGTCTTTATCATATAAAACCTAGCTGTCTTCATTATCTGTAAGCTCGGAGAATATAAATTGAATATAGATGAATATATTGAATTCACCGACAGACGTATGTTTTGAGGCAGCGTGTGTCTTCTTGAATTTAGTACTGAAATAACTTGCTTAGCAACATCATCCCCAGAAAGCCTGAGGCAACAAAATCTAGTCTCTGATCATCACCCTTCACTTTTCTCATTATGACTATGATTATTAATTTAAGTGTATTTTAAAATATATGGCTACTTCTCATGATGCCATTCTTTCATGCCACTTATATAGTTATACGAATGGTTATATATTTACCAGGTGACTGCCCTAATTAATTTTCAGTTATGTACTTTTTAAATTTTAATTAAATAAAATTGTATGAGTTTGAAAATTGAAATTGTTTAGCAAACAGTAAAAAGAGAGGTAAAGGAAAATAAAACCCGAAGTTTTGTTTCTAAAATGAATCCGTTTCACTGCCATAATTATTGACTATATGTATCTTATAATACCAAGGTACACATATTAAATATATATAATATGATATATTTTACTTTGTTTAAAAATAAGTACATTTATTTGTTGTGTGGGCGGTGGGTGTATGTGCTACAGTATACTTACGGAGGTCAGATGTCAACATATAATAGTGGTTCTCTTGCCCTCTGTGTCAGTCTTAACAACAGAAGCTGTCAGGCTTGACTGTTGGGCTATGTCACTGGCTCACACAATGCTATCTATTTTTAACAATTAATAATTTTCAGGGGTTTCATAACGAAAGTAACTGATGGCTTAAATGCTAGTCAAATGGAGACTGTTTATGTACTCTAACCTAAACCTGGGCATAATTTAATTCCCTGAATTACAGATTTAAAAACCAAAGTAGAAATGTATCTTGCCAAGAAATCCACTAAGCAACGGAAATGGGTTTCTCTTTCTCAATTTTCTATATAATAACTATCCTAAGGCAGTAGAAGGAAAAACGAAGAGAAGGTGGGGGCTTATGTAGAATAGAAGTGAGAGGGAAGGAGGTAGAAAGGGCACAGCCAGAACAAAGTGGGAAGTGAAAAAGCTGGAAGTATGAGCAGCAAATAGGAGAACTGCTGAGATAAAGTAGAAAATCATTCCTATTGAAAACACCATAAGAATATTTAGTATGATAGAAGTGTCTTAAATACATATCCATATACATAGTTTAAATGTTACACTATAAGAGAAGGACCACACTCCAATTAAACAACACATAATAACAAGTAAACCCCAGTGTCACCAATGGATTACTTCTTTTCAGTTGATAATCCATGGGGTCCTATTGACCTCCAAACTCTTGTCTGTCAGCATTGTTCTTGCTTATCTTTCAGAATTTGAGGATAATATCCTATTATTGAAGACAGGACATACTTGAGTTCAGGTCCTTATCTGGAAGCTTAATCTGCCTCTTACTCTGTGGTATAAAACTTGCTGAGTTCCTGGGATGCTGGCGGATGTCCATCAAGACAGGTAGGTACCTTCCCAGTTTCAGCTTTTCTGTATGTGTGTCTGCAGCCTTTAACTTCCTTTATTGCTGCAGTCATGTTTAAACAAAAGAAATGCTCTGGTTTCAAAAGCAAAGCATTTCTCAATCCTCTTCAGAAATGTTTCTTTGTGCCATAGATGCCAATCAGCACAAAGACCACACAGTGGTAAGCATATAGAGAATGAGAAACTATGGAATGTTCAGTTCCTAACTGAGACCTATATATGTCATACTTCAATCCTCAGTGCTCAGGGATCTTATGGAAGAAGGAGCACAGAGATTATGAACCCGAGATGGCACATGATTACAAAGAAATAGTGTTTTCCCAGCACATTAAGGCAGGAGCACATTATAAACTCACAGAGAAGGTGACAGCACGCACAAGATCTGTAAAAGCTCAAACCAGATACAATCCCAATGTGGATACCAGAGCAACCTGAAGTCTCCCACCCCGCTGAAGAGCTATTGGCATTTTATCACTGTTAGAAGAAGGAGAGTCCGTTTTCTTTACCTGTGTAATATTTTGTACTTCATCGTGCTTCACCACATACATCACCATACTGAAGAGTATTTGGGTAACAAAAATTGGACTCCATTGGTTCTAAAAAAAAAAAAAAAAAAAAAAAAAAAAACATAAAGTTGGGTGAGCAGAGAGGTAAAATTGGCTCTTGAAGGGGTTGGGGAAAAGGGTAAATGTGATCAAAATGCATTTCATGATATTACAAATAATGTATAAAAATGATATTTGCAAAAGAAAAAAGAGAAGATAAAGGCCAGAAAAGGAGTAATACAATTAGTCATTATTTAAGTGGGAAGGAAAGAGATGGAATAGAGAAAAAAAGACAATCTGAAAAGAGGAAATGATAAAAGAAAGAAAAGAAAAATATTGGTAAAACAAACGATAATCGGGAGAAAGAGAGGATAAAAGAAAAAGCGAAACTCTGAAAGAGATAGAAATCAATCAGTGAGATTCCTGAAATATTTTTGATTTCCAGTCACAATTCAAAAATACACCCCACATTTATCAACTCTTAGAACAAATCTATTGGGTATAATTTAATCTCCAGCAGAAGCAATAAAAATCATAAGCTTAAAAATAATATCTCGGCATAACATACAATCCAGATAAATGGTTATGCTATAATAACATTTTTTGCAAAATAGAAATTAAAGGCTAAAAGATAATTAAAAGGAAGATTAGTATTACATCTCATTAAAAGAATTCTGATGCTTTTCATTAAAATGATATTTAAAAGAAACACTCAAAATCCCATTTTATTAAAACATTAATAAATATTTTTTCAATAGACATCAAAGCAGTTTTAGGTGAATTAAAACTTCTTTTCTTAACAATTTACATAAATATATATATATAAAACAAAGAACCTAATTGGTATAAGGATCTGTTACAAAATATTACAGAATTTTAAATATTGTCATGTCCTTGGCATAAAGAAAGAAGGATATATATATATATATATATATATGTACATATAGTCATAAATAAGATATACATACTTCCTAATTGTGGAAAGTCTGTATATTTGTCCAATACTTTGAATTCTTGTGGAAAAAAAGTAAAGAGATTTTATTGTGTCTTTTTACTGACTGTGTTCATAAGTGCATACATTCATAAGATTGAAAATGATCTAGTAAGATACCCCTTCAGACAGACCATATGGAGAACAAGTCCTGTCTCAAGTAATAGTTCTGGCTGACCAGGGAATCAGGGATGAGGAGGGGAGATCTATGCAATAGAACAAAAGTGCAATTTAATTCTATGCATCAGACAGAAGGAAGAAGAACATTTTGGCTATGACAGCTTCAGAGAATCCAGGAGCAGGTGGGGATCTGGGTCATGCCATGTTGATCAAGCATGAGCTGCAGAATACAAACATTTTCTTTCTGAAAGACCCCATGTTTATGTGAAGCAGATGAATGGGATAAAATGTTTACAAAGTACTTCAGCAACCTCTTTCTAATAAGTCATCTTCTGTTGTGTTTGATTTTATGAATGATTCAAATTTCAAGCACTCACATTCTTATTATTTAAGTTTTTCTGATTTAAAATGACTTAACATCAATTAACTGATAGGGAAATTTCATGGTAGTTGATGCATCAGTAATACTCTAAAAGACAGAAGTGTGCTTAGGATTCAAGTGAGACCTAACCAGGTCTTAAATTATCATAAAAATTACTTTCACTGTACTTAGGTGGTTTTTTTCTTCCTGCAGCACAAACACAAAGCTTGAAAACTACACACTTAGGAAGGGACAAGTTTTGATTGTATGGCACTTTCATTATCATTATTATTAAAACCCAGCCCATAAGGAAAAGAATGTCATACAGAAATAAAAACAAGCACTGTCTTAGAGGAATATTTGTATAAAATGCACACTAACCTAGAGTAGTATAGACATTAATTAATTACTTGATGAATATTATAAGATACAAGAAATAGAACCCTAAAAGTTGCAGACAGTGCTCACATATGGACTCCTAGAGCCTCTGGGGATAAATTTTGGGTAATTGGAAAGCATTTATACTGCAATGTGTGGAACAGCAGAAATACAATAGCTTCCCTAGCACAGAAAGAAATGAAACATGATAAAATATAACAGGAGTGGATCCACAGTGCATTTTCTTCTTCTTTTTATTGAAAATAATTATTATCATACAATAGATTCTGATCATGGTTTTCCCCTCCCCATCTCCTCCTAGATCCTCTCCAACTTCACCACCCATCCAACAAGTCTTAAACAGTTCTTTTCACTTGTGTTTTGTAGTTATTCCCAGATATATACATAGATGAGACTTTTGTAAAAGGTATTGTATTGTTTGATACTGCTGTCCTCCATGTGCAAGAAACTGAATTCAGAGAGAACTTCAGAAAATTTTAATTTCACTAGAGCTAGAGAGAGAGAGTGAGAAAGAGAGAGGCAACTGTCTTTTTAAAGGAAGAGCCTGTGCCAGATGCTGGAACAATTTTTTGAAAACTGAGACTAGAACACTGTTCTAATGTCATGGTACTAAGCTGTGAGGTCAAGTCTGAAGAATGTCATCAGATTCAACAGAAGAACTTTGAGGACCAACCAATTTTACTATAATAAGAAATCTGGTCTGATCCATAGACTCAGTATATGCAATATGTACAGTATTGCCATACCCTGGACTGCACCAGAACAAGCCAGGGACTGTGTTGAGGGAGAAGTGATCGATTTGTATCCATTCCAGGTTGCAAATACAGACTTTGCCCTCCACTGGTTTAACTTTCCTCCACATTTATATTTCTCTTAGTCTATGTCAAATTTCATTTCTGTGGACAAGCAGTGTCGTGTCTTCTCCTTTGCATTTTGTCCTGTATTTGTCTTTATGCTTTCCTAAAGAGAAAAGGTTGTCTTCCTCTTAGGTAATCCCCTGCTTCAGATTCCTGACCACGTGTGGTTGTTCTAATCTATTTAATTGCATTTTTTAAACTTTGACTTTTCATTCCACCTTGAGCTGGAGAAACCTTTTCTCCATCATTCATCTTTATTCTCCTTTTCTGTTTACTGTTCCATTTTCCAGTTTTTCTTGGCTCCTCTAATACCAGTGTCAATCATGCTCTTTATCACCTTTCCATTCCTATTCTGAGTACCTAAGAGCATGACACAAAAAAATACAAATTACTATAGCTGAAGAGGTTACTTTTCTTCATTGACTATTGCTATATTTTCATAATGAACATATCCATTGGTACTGGTTACATCTCTAGTTTGTATTTTACCCTTAGAGTTAGAATAAACCATGTTGCTTTGGTAATTTGGGTTGAAGATTTATCTACTAAGATGTAATTTTTGTGCAGTGAGGGAAGGAATAATATCATAACCCAAATACCAACTAATGCTCTTTAAATATTGCAATTAACTTCCACTGAAGAGGTGCAAGTGATGAAAACATTCAACAGATAACATCATCATGGTTACAGAAATTCCAACACAGAACCCAAGAAACATAAAAGGGCAAATCAAAATGACTCATTTTTCATTACTAAATCCACAGTAATAAATAACAGTGAGTGTTAGTTTGAAGGAAACACAAATATCTCAAAAGAATGGCTATAAAAATGTCTGGAGAAATAAAAGAGGACATGAAGAAAGTCTGAAAGAATTAAATGGCAACACTGTTTGATGTGAGGGATCAGTGTGCGGTGTAAAGAACCCATTCTATAGTTGTTGAAATGAGCCAGGCAAAGGAGTCCCTGCCTAGAAAGCACGATGACTTGAGTACAGAGCCCCAATATCCATGGAAAAGCCAGGCATGGTGGCATGTTTCTGAAAACCCAGCACCGGTTAGCACAGGCAGATACTGGGGCTTGCCAGATTCCCAACATAGCAGAATTAGTAGTGAACTGTAGGTTCAATGAAATGAAGTATTTTTCAAAGAAAAATAAAAATAAAATTGGAGAGTCACAGTCCCCCTACCCTCCCCTTCTCCCCATTCCCTCCCACCTCCCCTCAAACTTGCCCAGTCCACTCCTCATAAAGGGCAAAACCTTCCATGGAGAGTCACAAAGCCTGGTATATTATGATGAGGCAGGACCAAGGCCCACCTTCATCCCCCTGTACACACATCAAGGCTGAAAAAGGCATCCCACCATATGTAATGGGCTTTAAAAAGCCAGCTCATGCACTAGAAATAGATCCTGGTCCCACTGCCAGGGATACCGTAAACAGACCAGTCTAAAATGCTGTTACCCATCTGCAGAAAGCCTGGTTTAGTCCCACACAGGATTCTGAACTGTCAGTCTAGAATTCCTGAGCTCCCACAAGTTTTGGTCAGCTTTCTCTATGGGTTTCCCCATTATGATCTTGACACCTCCCCCTCCGGATCATATCCCTCTTCCCTCTCTTCAACTGTACTCCCGTAGCTTGCCCTGGTGCTTGTATGTGGATCTCTGCATTTGCTTACTTCAGTTACTGGATGAAGGTTCTATGAAAGTCTGGTTTTAATAACAACTACCTGTGAGAAAATCTTTCTGTACATTGTTCCCCTCCTCAATAAAGACAAGAGAACGGTTTTCAATGAGAAATGCAAAGAATCAATCAGTTCCAGGCATTCCTAAGTCTTTGTTGCTGAAGTCTGTCTCTTTGAACTAATATGTATTTTTCTGACAACATTATTATTTTGTCAACGCAACATTCAGAATAATATGCTGAAATTATTATGATGATTAAATTATTAGGAAAACAGACTGACATCTGAGGAAACATCTGAGCATTTATTCTAAAGTGTCACCTTTACACATTCTGTGATGGGTTATAGTGTTGAAGCAGCAGCATTCAATGAAGGCAGGACAATCTTCCTGCATCTGAAAACCAAGCAGACTTTTAACAGAATGAATTCCAGCCTAAACTTTAACATGAGTCCCGAAATAATATCCAGCTGATGATATGAAAGTTTTATCATGAGATTTTAAGATGGGTCTAGGAAACTAATTATGCCATTCAAATGTTTCATCATCAGGAACGATTGCTGACAAAGAGCTGAACTCCACAGTTTCTAAATTTCTTATGCCTGTAACAGGGAGCAGAGTTTATAATAGCTCATTTGGAGGAATTGATTCAGGTAGGAGGGGTCACCTCATATTTACTCTGTCAGAGTCTCTATTACCAGTCTCCAGCTCTAGTCATAATTCTGCAAATAACACATTGGGTTAGTTGAGCCTGATACTGTATTGCCTGGGATTTTACAGTTTGTAGTATTACTATCCAGACTTATGGAGTATTTATCTTCTGCAGAAGCTCATGAGTTTAGGGTGTAAGGCAGTGATTTGTCCCCTTCATATCTTAAATCATGTGGAGGTGAGACTTGTGACACCTAGTTTAGATAATGACAATTTTCTGGTGAAATTACTTCTTTCTGATATTTTATCCCAGCCTATTCCCTACATTTTAATACCAGAATCAATATGAAGTCTTAAAGCCAGTTCCCAAGAGGGAATATTTTTAATAATACAGAAAACAATTTGGGTATATGTCAGAGCTCCAAAGTGTAGGATAAAGATTTTGACTGCTTTCCTTTCTCTGTAGAGTTTCTCAATATACTTTCAAAAGAGAGGATTCTACAGAATGTGTTCTATTTCTTTGTAAAACTACTACATGCAATTAGTAGAAAAAATCACACATTTAAGAAGTCAATGATTTCTGAAGATCATGAGTGACAGGGCACTCATTATTAAAAGCATCTTACACCTCAGTTTGGGGAGGTAGCTGCTTCTGGTTGGACATGGTTAATGCTATCCCTTAAGGCTTTAGAGCATAAAAGTCTACAGGAAATAGACACAGGTCAAAACAATAGAATATTTGTAGATATTTCTATTGTAGATATGCTATTTGTAAATAGTATATAGGAACTTATGATAATATAATTTTAGGATTATTGTATCTAAGACATAGCATTCTATAACATAGTTCTCATGAGAGAATAGTTGGTATAATAAAGTATTGGTAAAAAAAAAATCTATTGTGACATATTTGGCATTTCACACTGTTTATTCCTGGAATAACACTGCACCAAAGAAAAGAAAACACCCTAAAATACTTGAAGCTGGACTACTCTCAATTCACTACATTTCCTTACTTTAAAAAAATAGGAATAGAAAGAAAAGGCACAAAGATGAATGCTACACATTTATACCAGAAGGGTCATCACAAGTAATAATAGTCTGTTGTAATACATGTGGAGAAATGAAAATCAAGCTGCTGAAATTACAAATCTCCACCAATCTCTGGCATGTCTCAGGTGGATTCTAGGTGTCACACGAAGAGATAGGCTGCACAATGATGACATTAAGAAACATCTCCATCTACAGAAAGAAGTAAACTACAGGATATGGCAGCAGCACTTGAGATACTTCAACCATTTTATGAAAATGAATTATGGCAGATACCCAAAGATAGTGCTGCTTAAAGTAGTGCACAGGATAAGGCAATGAGGAAGGCCAAAAAAAATGCTAGATAGACAGCATAAAGTATGACTATGGAACCTTGGGTAAGAAAATAATACAAGCATCTAGGGCTGCCCAGGATAGGAACAAATGGCGAACCACCATATACAGGCTGCCCATGGATGTTTAAACATTGCCAGGGCATACATGATTAAATGACTGACTGGCTGAATGAATGAATGATACAATGTTATCACCCAAAGTTCATGCACAAAAACTACACAATAGAGTGTCAAATGTAAATTGCAGTGAAATGGGTGGAAGATATCAGTGAAAGCTTGCAAGCCTGGCAACCTGAAATCTATGCCAAAAAATTAGATTCAATATAGCCCATCAGTAATTTACATGGAAGAACACACTTGATGGGAGTTGGAATGTGAAGAAAGAGAAATCTCCCAGAAACTATTGGCTAGCTAGTCTGAAATTCATCCCAAGACAAAAGCAAGTGAAACTTTCTTAACAAAGTGGAAGGCAAGAATTGACCTGAAAGTTCTCAACTCATATCCATTGCTCAAGTTTGCCCTCTCCCACACACATCATACACACCAATTATTAATAAAATTTACAAATGAAAAGTGCAATAGAATGGCATTGTGCAATAATCTTATGGTTTTATAGTGGACTGTGTTCATACTTACCCTTAGCTGCCTGTGTCCTACATGTTGTGGTGTGGAGACATCTGAGATTTATTAAGAATTAATTGAAGCTTGACAACTGTATACAATAGCTTCAAGTACATAATAAGAAATTATTGAATGCTAACACCTCTTGTGTACTTTTCTGCATGTCATAGCTAATCACCCTAAAAGGGATAACTAATATCCATTCTTTTTTTATAGATGATAACTGAAGGTCATACATTCCACTGCTATTAAATGTAACACTTTACAACATACCTGAGAGAAGGGAGTCAATTAAATACCAACAGATTTATAGACAAGGAAAGTAAGCTATAGAAACCAATTAGGAAACTCCTAAGTAATTAGATGTAATATCCATTATTCTATATATTACATGTGGGAGAACTTCAGATATATAAAATGACCTATCCATTTACCCCTAATGATAAATTGGGAAAATTTACACTTAGATTTAGGTTCTACCACTAGACACATTACATACTAATAGGAACTCCTATTACATGTTGCATTATACGTTAAGTGGTGTTTTATTTTTACTATTTTCCATTTGAATTAATAGGTAGAGGTATTTAGTAAATGGTCAGTACCACAGTCATTATTCTAAAACCATTTTTTAGGATTGATGTCATATTCGATTCTTTTTCGTTCACTTTCATACACACACTTTAAGGTGTAGTTAGTAGATATTAATGGAAGCCTAAAAACTTTTAAACAGAAATATGAAAGCTTCCTAACATAATATCTTAGAGTCAAGAATTTCTGTTTTCCCATTGTTGTCAGATAATTTTAATGTTCAGAAGGACTGAAAATAAGTTACTAAGAGCTGAAAAAGCTGGTGCAATAAAGAGAAGCATCATTAGCTCAGGAGTGCCATACACATAAAGATGATAAATTAATTTATATGCTAAATGTTGTTACAATAAAGCATGATAATGGAGGGAATATAAAAGAAAGTTCGCAATTTAAATATTTTGTGGTTTCACTTTCTCATTGTTGTTCATTCCTATTTACTATGAAGTAAAACTATTCTTAGACAATTAAAGCACTCCATTTTTACCATTTTCAATATGCATCATGTTATAACCTTGCATTTAACCCCAAACTATTCTTTCTAATTGTTTTAAAGCATAGTTTCTAATGTTTGAATACTGACAGAGGTTTGGACCTCTTCAGTGACATGGTGGTGCTAGGTATTAACACTGCCCATCTGTTATATTCCTATCATCTGTATCCTATGAAGCATTTCCTTTTTCCAGTGTTGGTAATTTGCTCCAATACTTTCACATCCCTTTCCTTATTTTAAAATAGTTCCTGATTTTGATATTATGAAAATAACTACAAATATTAAGATGTCCCTAGCAACTAAGAAACATATTTTTCTATTTCTGTTATCCCATTTACACAGATGATATTAATTTTTCCTAGTTTGCACTGTGCTGAAGCGGTGCCCTTGCTTTATATTTGAGGTTCTGTAACAAAATAATGTTTAAATTGCTGAAGGGAATAATTTATAGCAGCTTTATTCCCTCACATAGGAGAAAAATAGCTGAATAAATCAACCAAGCAAATGCGTACTAAAACAAGTACAAGCAGTACGTCTGAGTGATGGAAACATGGCCCGGGAAGTAGAGCTAATTCTCTTCATAATGATTTTTCATATAAGAATTGCAGCACCTGCCTTTTCAGGGGGAATAAAAACAAAGTCATTTTTGAACAAACCATTTTGCATTCACATTTATGCCGCTGAATTTTAGTAAAGATGCTGGCTGATGGTATGAATTTTTAGTTGAAGAACTTTCTTTTATGAAAAGTGCATGGTATTTTTTTGTTAAAAATCATGAAACTCTATGACACTCATTTTTTTTCTATAATAATTATTTTCTCAAGAGTTAGAGGGCTTTTGCTTACATTCTCTTGATATCAATAATGGTACCACTACAATTGTGCCTCATAGCAAAACATTACTTATTATAACTTGTTGAAGTATGAACATTAATTGAAATAATTATGTTTCCTTTTTCAAGGTGGAATATAAGATTTGCATATAAACTTAAATACCATGTGCTACCTGAGCTATCATACCTTCATTTGGTGACTAGAAGCATATCTATATAGAAGAAAAATTTACCTCCTCTGGACCCAAAATGTTTTGTTTTCTCTTACTATATATGTGCTTACACATGATACACTCAGAAACAAATCCATGTCCTTCAGAAATCTGTATAGACTTCTTCCATATTATCCTGTAAGATTGATCATGTCTTTTTAAAAATGTATGAGTGCATACTCATTTAGAATTTAGGATTAAACACCTATGAGTGAGTATATGTAGTAATTGTCTTTCTGTGTCTGGCTGGACTTGTGTGTGTGTGTGTGTGTGTGTGTGTGTGGACTTATGTTTCTTTAAGTAGGCCGTAGCATTCATGTCCTTTCACAACAAAAAAAGACAACTTTACACAAACTAGAATAAGGAGTGTCATCAAATACTGAGTTTGATTTTGGAGATTTAAGCATCTAGAATAGTGATAAATCATGTCTGCCAATCAGGAGACACACATACAGGACAGTGTAAGACCTCAGCAGAAAAATCAAGAAAAAAATCCCTCTCTATTTCCTATAAGTATTTACTCTATAGCATTTTAAAATGTGGATTTGAAAAAGATGATACAATATCCATTTACAAATCAGTTTTTGCTAAATATTTTCTAAGCAGAAATTATAATTTGCTTTATATAATTTTTATTCCAATCATGTCTAATTTTTCAATGAAATTACTATTTTTTGATTCTTTGTAATTTTTCTGTTCACATTTCCTTTCTATTGGTCTTGAATTTAGAATTTTATTTCCATGTATTGATTTTAGGGTATTGGCCTGTAGTTTTAGTTTTATTTTTTTATTGAGTCTCTATCTGGTTTTGAAATATGGTAATATCATCTTCTTTAAAGGAGCTTGAAATAATTTTTAATTTTTTTTGTTTGTTTGTTTTGGTTTTTTGAGATAGGGTTTCTCTGTGGCTTTGGATCCTGTCCTGGAACTAGCTCTTGTAGGCCAGGCTGGCCTCGAACTCAGAGATCCACCTGCCTCTGCCTCCCGAGTGCTGGGATTAAAGGCATGCGCCACCACCGCCCAGCGCAATTTTTAATTTTTGAATAATTTAAGATTTTTTTTCAGACTGAAAGAAAAAGACATAATCACCTCACTAGATGCAGAAAAGGCCTTTGAAAATCCAACACTCCTTTATTATAAAGTTCTGCGGAAATTAGGGATACAAGGAACATACCTCAATATAATAAAAGCAGTTTACAGCAAACCAATAGCAACATCAACTTAAATGGAGTGAAATTTAAAGATATCCAACTAAAATCAGAAACAAGACAATATTGTCCACTCTCACCATACCTAACCGATACACTACTTGAATTCTTAGGTGGAAAAATAAGAGAACTGGAATAGTATAAATGTATACAAATTAGAAAGAAGGACATCAAAGTACCTTTATTTATAGAAGATGTGATAGTATAAATAAGTGACCCTAGTAATTCCACTGTGAAACTTCTACAGCTGATAAACACTTTCAGCAAAGTAGCTGGATACAAAGCTAACTCACAAAAATAAAAAAAAGACCTTCTATATACAAGTAATTATGGAGCCAACAAATTTTGCAATAGCCTCAAATAATATAAAGTATCTTGAAGTTTCTAACCAAGCATGTGAAAACGTGTATGACAAAAACTTCATGTGTTTGAAGAAAGAAGCTGAAGAAGTATGAGACAATGGAAAGATTTCCCTGTGATTGTTGATTGGTAGGAGTAAGATGGTAAAAATGTCCACCCTACCAAAAATAATCTAAAGATTCAATTCAATTACTTCCTAAAACTTGTCACAAAATTGCAGTTCCTCACAGATCTTGAAAGGACAACT
The DNA here is from genome assembly GCA_004026605.1 of Ondatra zibethicus. Lineage (NCBI taxonomy): Eukaryota > Metazoa > Chordata > Mammalia > Rodentia > Cricetidae > Ondatra > Ondatra zibethicus. The sequence goes on from PVIU01017247.1 coordinate 20,709, forward strand.
CAGAGCTTCATTTGGAAAAACAAACACATAGGGTAGCTAAAATATCCTGAACAATAAAAGAATTTCTGGAGATCTTGCTATTCCTGATTTGTAGTTTTACTGCAGAGCTGCAGTAATTAAGAAATGCATTTTATTGGTATAAAAACAGACAAATTGTTCAATGGAAATTATTTAAGTCCTAGATATAAGTCCACATACTTATACACACCTGAGTTTTGATACAGAGGCCAGAAATACACAGTGGAAAAGGGGTGGCATCTTCAACAAATGGTACTAGTCAAACTGGATACCTGAAGGTAAAAGAATCTAAATAGATTTATATTTATCACCATTCAAAGTCTGAAGTCAAAGTGAATCAGAGACCTCAACATAAAATCTGATACACTGAAGCTAATAGAAGAATATCCTTGAATCCATCATCAGAGGAAAAGACTTTCTGAACATAACATAATTAACACAGGCATGAAAATCAACAACTAATAAAAAGGACCTCATAAAGGTGAGAAGTTTCTGTATGGCAAAGGACACCATCCCAAATTCCCATCTCTTGTCATCTGTGAAGCTTCCAATATTGGGACTAGGTTACATCTAATTGAGTTGTTGCCAAACAGGTGACATGGGAATTCCCAAATAACCAAGGATATTGCCTAAACTAGAGGTTTCTCCACACAAACTGAGAGCAAGGCCCTTTTAATAAAGGGAAGATCTATATTGAACATTGACTTGTTGAACTGGTACCTAAATGGAGCCTTTACCTTTATGTTACAGCATTTTTGGTCCTGGAGGGTTCTCTGCATACTAAGTGAAACATAAACACCAAGCTAGTCACAAAGCCTTTATCTGTAAGATATGCTACAATGGTATAACAACTGTAAGATATGCTAGGTTAATGATGGCACAATGTCTGTGGGAGTAGACAAAAAATGTCTGATTTGACTTAAGGGCTACTCCATAAAATGGAATCCATACCCGACACTTAGGTGACCAAGAATCTGAGGACTAGATGCCCAAGGGGCCTAGGGGAAAAACAAATAATACTAATCTAAAAAACAGGAAAGAAGGGGAATGATAAAGATATTTCTAACAATATTCTGCCATACTCATAGATCAGTATCTCATCCTGCTATCACTAGAGAAGCTTCCTCCTGCAGCAGATGAATACTAACACATAGACCTCAGACAGGCATTACACACATAGTAAGAGACTCTGGAAAACAGACATAAAAAGGATGTCATCATCAAATACCTCCCCTCAGAGCTCAGGGAACTGTATTTGGAATTTTTGTGGGGCTGCCAACAAGCTCCCAAATAAGGAAGCAGAGACTTTTAATTATGAATTCTCGGCCTTAGCTTAGCTTTGTCCCACTAGTTCTTTTAATTTAACTTAATCTGTTTCTATTCATCTACATTTTTCCTCAAGGACATTGCTTTTCTTTTATTCTGTATGTCTTTCCTTCCTTCTTTTTCCATGTCTGCCTATTTGGCCCCTGGCATATCTCTGGTGTCTCTTTGGGGGAGTATAAGAATATGACCAAAATATCTTTAAATTAAAAATTTTTTTAAAATAAAAAGATTATGTTTGCTTCCAATTTCCAGGAGGATCTATATATGTTTTTCTTTTGTTTTACCTTCCTATTTGGAAGCACGGGGGCAGGGATAGAGGTAGGGGTAGGAAGGGGAGAGGGGGAAGGAGAAGGGAGAAGGGAAGGACTGGGGAGAGCTGGAGGGAGTGAAGGGTGGAGATGGAGGAAAGGTGGATATTGGAAAAGGGAATAAGATATCTACATTAAGGGAGTCATTTTAGGATTGGCAAGAGACTTGGCTCTAGAGGGGATCCCAGGTGTCCACGGGGATGTCCCCAGCTAGGTACTTGGGCAGCAGAGGAGAGGGTGCCGGAACTAGCCTTGTCCCATAGTCACATTGATGAATATCTTGATCATCACCATAGAAATTTCATCCGAAGGATAAAGATAGAGACAGACACCCACATTCACATCAGAGCAATGGACTGAGCTCCCAAGGTCCAGTTGAAGAGCAGAAGGTGGGAGAAGATGAGCAAGGAAATTAGGACCGTGAGGGTCTGGTCCACCCACTGAGACAGTATGCCTGATCTAATGGGAGCTCACCAAATCCAACTGGACTGGGACTGAACGAGCATATGATCAAACCAGACTCTCTGAATGTGGCTGCCAATGGGGGCAAACTGAGAAGCCATCAACAATGACACTAGGACCTATCTCTTCTGCATGTATTATCTTTTTGGGAACCTAGTCTATTTGGATGCACACCTTCCTAGGTCGGATGGAGCGGGGAGGGCGTGGACTTCCCACAGGGCAGGGTAACATGCCCTATTTTAAAGAAGCAGGGGAGGGAGGAGGGGTAGGGGGGAGCCAGAGTGGACTGGGAGAAGGGGAGGAAATGTAAATTTTTTTGAATGAAAAAAAATAAAAGAATATGAAAAAACATAAAAAGATTAAATGAAGTACTAATTTTGAGTTCTGCTTGTTTTTATTTTCTAAAACATGAATTTGCATCATTAAGCTGTTTATCTAAGATTGGTCACATTTGTTTTATATAGTTCTTTGAGAATTTTTTGTACAATATGTTTTTATCATGTTTATGACCTCACCCAACTCCTTAAGATCACTTCTTCTTCCATACCTTTTTCTTATTGTGTCTTACTTGTGGTTTAAGTATTTATTTTTTCATATTTTTGTTTTATGATTTTTGGTGTATGTTGGAAAGACCTGTAGGTGGAGCTTTTCATTCCCCAAAACCATGCAGAGAATTATTATTAATTATAAATGTTCAGCTGATAGCTTAGACTTGTTACTAACTAGCTCTTTCAAGTTGAATTAACCATATTTCTTACCTTTGCTCTAGCATGTGGTGGTTCTTTTTCCAGCACTGTATGTTTATCTCCTGCTTCCTCCTCGTCTGGCTGATGACTCCACCCTGGCAACTCCTTTTTCTCAGTGTTCTCTCAGTCTGGCTTTCCCACTTTTCCTCCTTCTCTGTAGCTATTGACCAGTTGGCTCTTTATTAAACCAATAAGAGCAAAACATCTTCACAGTGTACGAAAGGATTATTTCACAGCAACAACCTATGATTAATACGTAATGGAACCACAATGCTTCAAATTAAGACTTTTTGTTAACTGTCATTATTATCCTATGGGGACCATTTTTAAACAAACCCCCACAACCACTGAGCCATATCTCCACACTTCAAATCAGAGATCCATAAATACTTTCCAAAATTTTCTAATTTGCTGTATGGAAAACATCGGGTTCAGAGGTTTCAAAATAAAATATTTGCTGATAATAAATAATAATAAATATTTCAATAGAATTCTTTTGCACACAGTATTATAATTAAAGCAAATTTGAACAGAAATTAGATGGATCTGTGCACACATATGCCGCACTTATACACTCACTCAGATACATACGTAGAGAAACAATATATTTGAATTCTAATATCGAGAACACAGAGAGTCCAAGAATGGAGTCATGTGAGGAGAATTCTTAGTGTTTGCACATAAATGCCAAATAAAGAAGATAAAAGTCTTGGGACCTCAGTTTCTTCAAGACAGAATTATTTTTGGAGTGTGTTTTCATGCTCTTTTCAGGTGTAGTGGATAGGAATGAGTTTACTTCCGTTATTTATTGCAACTGGCTATTGTTATTTGTTTATATGCCTCTATGGAAGGACACGTTTTGCACAGGTGGCTTGAACTTGTGATTGTACACTTTACTCAGGTGATTCTCCTTAGTTGTCAGACTATAAATTACTTATTACCCCAAATAAAGTTGAATATCACATGAGGCTTTAGTCCACCTCATTTTCAAGCCTCGTTCTCCCAGGTTCACATGGTCGAGCAGAGTAATAAACAGGTTTGCTTATATATTTTTAAATAAAGAATATGATATTAAATGGATATTTGACATTTTTGGAAGTATGTCATCTTCTAAGATTTAAAGGACTGTTTAATGTTTTGATTTTATGATCATTAATATTGAGAATATGGTTAAATATTAATACAAAAAAATACAGAATATAAATGAATAGGGCCACACCAGGAGTCTTGAAAATTCTTTCGTAATCTGAAGATACATTCATTAATGAATATTTTTAAAGTCAAGTTTGCAACACAAATAGAAATTTTTAAACATATAACAATACTAAAATTAAAAGATATTTTCTTTCTTCATATGTGTCTGAACTTATATATGTGTGTAGTATATGTGCACAAGTGCAGGAAAATGAGCATGGAATGTGTGTATGGAGATCAGAGATCAGAGGTCAGCACTACCACTCTTCCTCAGTTGTTTTCTACGTGAGTGATGGGGGTTGGGGAGGTGCAAGTGTATGCCAATACTTTGTATGTGTTTACTCCTATATAATCATGAGGAGGCCAGAACAGGAAGTTTGTATCTTTCTGTATCTGTCTCTGTCTTAGTGTTTTGAGATAAAATTTCCTACTGAACTAGAAAATAACTATTTCCTTTGGGGTTTCTGACCATACTCGCTTTTATATATGTCTTCTAAGGACTGAAGTTTGGTCTTTATTTCCTCAGAGCAAGTGCTGTTATCAACTGTATTATCTCCCAATTGCTTCCATCTTATTCTTGAAATAAGGACTCTCACTCACCTCACCAATCCAGCTTATTTGGTCAGTCAGTGAGCTCCCAGAGATCCATATCTCCATCCCCATGTATTCCCAAGGGTACATGGGTATTGGGCATCCTATGTTTGCCCTTCATGCTTGTCCATCAAGCGCTTTTCCGTTGAGCCATCTATCAAGCTGATTTCCAAGATGCTCTAGCATGACCTTTACAAGCTGAAGAATAATAAGTAAACATGAAAAGATTTTACTTTCTGTAATTAAACCTAATTTTTAACTGTAATACCTTTATGTGTACTATAAGAATACTGTTAAATCATAACTAGTAACAACTCAAGTCTGATCTGAGGTGTTTCAGGTGACCTTATTGGCTCCACATTGCGTGAATGTGCATACACTTCAAAGTGAGTTTATCATGTGTTCAGAACACAGGCTTCAGTGAAGTTATGTGATGCAACTCATGCAGGAGCGGCCATGTATCTTAGAGTCACAAAATGTTTGATGTTTAAATTAATTTTTGATTTGTTCACCTGCAGAAGAATTTGACTAATAATAACTATTTAATGTCCCTACACACACATTCACATATCTGACCACATATAGACTGATTTACAAATTAGGAATCAGGGAAATAAAAGTATTTTACTCAAACTTTAAATTTCCAATACTTAATATATCGGTGACTTTAAGTTCTTGCCTTGCCAGTTTGTAGTTGTTTCCAACAATATTCATGCATTCATATCTTAATCTTTCACCCATACTGACAATTCAATGCTATATCTAAATCAGAAATGAAGATTAAGTATTATTCTGAAAGGAGTAGTCAATGAAACGTAAACTTTATATAATAATCATTTTAATGAATAAGCATGTTGTTTCAATGAAATTGATCTCGAAAAACAATTTAAAGCAAATTATGGTTTCTGTAATTTTCTGTATTTAATGTCTGTGGATCAACTGATGGCATAATTAAATCAAATAAGAAAACATTTCTCAGTTGGAACAAGATGTTTAAGTTGATCTATACATGCCATAATTGGTGAAATTATTACACAAAATGCATCAACATTTAATGCAACCACAGAGAAGTCCTACATCAAATTACTATCTGTGAATGACTGTTTAACAATACCAGGTGCTTATCAATAACTTCATGCATGAACATCAGCTGAGAAGCATCTGTGCAATTAACTTCAGGTGTGTATGAAAGTTTTGCCATCCTAGTACCTGTAGCGTTAATATAGGAGTTACTGAAATCCAGGTAAATGAAAAGTATACTTGGATGAATCATTATTACTAAAGATACTGTATTACATTTATTTTCCAACTGGTTTTCAACACAATTTTTCTTTTCTCTTTGCCTACATTCTTTGAAAATCATTCTCTGTTGTCCCTTTTCACTTTCCTTTGCAAAACATCATTACATCAAATAGGTTTCACGTTACAGAAGGGCGAAGGTAGAGGGATGGTGTGCCTCTAGTACTGATTCTTTATTAACCATACTAATTCAGATTTCAATCATGAAGTTTATAGAGGGATGGTGTGCCTCTAGTACTGATTCTTTATTAACCATACTAAATCAGATTTCAATTATGAAATTTATGTCACTATGTCTTGAACATCTGATGCCCACAAACAAGCAAGATATGTTGAAATAATCACCTGTCTTTATCAAATATGAAGGACTATGAGAATATGTAATTGTCAGGACTATTCAGTGCCTTCAGAGATGCTAAATTTCATGTGCACAGACTGATTTACTCACATCCATGATCTTAAATTTTAGAAACTGTTCTTTTCATGAATGAACAGGAGCTAAAATAGTTAATAAGTGCCCAAATATGTGTGAACATAGCATCAATAATAAATAATCAATACCAAGTTGCTATGGCAAGACTACAGATAAATATTAAAGCATTATTTCATTCTACAGGGATACTTTGAAGAATATTTCACAACTGGATCAGAAAAATAGGTCAGTCACAACCAAGAAACAGGATAGTTCTTTTAAAATGCAGTAACATTTTGGGAAGATTAGAAAATACATAATTTTAATCACGAAATAATCATAATTTAATTTACCACACTCAAAGACTTATCTAATTTTATTCATCTATCTTAATATTTGAGAAAGGCAATGTTGGATGGTTCACACAAAATAATTTAAAAAATAATTTTTAAATACCCAGAATATTGTATTCAGTAAAAGACATACCTATTTACCAGTGGCATGATATATTGGGACACAGCTAACTTCCAACATGTGCATTTAAATTGTAAAATGATGTAAAGAAAGAGAAGCTATGTCATTCCAATGTTAGCTTTCTTTTTATATCTAGCTGTTTGTTTTTGGAGGAGTTTTATAATTATTTTTGGTTCCTTGACATAAGCTGTACTCATGCTGTTACTGTCTGAGATTTAGCAATTAAATATCTGGGAAACAAGTGAGCATCTATATATATACGATTAGCAATCTACAAACACACCCAATAATTAACTTGGAAGAAAATATAACATATGATAGCATTTCCTTGACTGTTGTTAAACAGAAATTTCTTATGTGTAATGCCAAAAGCACAATTAAAAATTAATTTCATCTCATAAAATTTGTGAAATTTTTCTTTAAAAGTCACAATTAAAGAAATAAAAAGACAAGCTCCATAAAGAAGAAACAAACTGACTATATAAAGAAACTGAATTGGTAGGAAGTGATGTGAACTGGAAAACTTAAAGCTAAATGTCAAATCTTAATCCAGATAGAACCCGTCTTACTTCTGAACTGACTGGAACAGACTGTTTTATCAGGTGTTTAGCACCTGATAAAAGAATATTCTATGTATAAAAAGAAAATATATTTGCAGGAGATAAACACTCCCCAGAACAGGAAGTTATTCCATGTTCATTTTCCTCTTCTTTAAAAAAAAAATCACTTTGCCTGTTCTTTGAGGATTTTATAGGTGTTTTTTTTATTATATTCACCCTTCCTTCCCAGTTCTTCTTAGATTATGCCCATTTTGTTCTGATCCAAATCGGTGGTCTTGTGTTTCCCCATCAAGGCCGATATGTTCTTCCCACATATTCGCAAGACAGACAGGGTTCTACTGGAGTGCAACAGACTTCTCACTACTCAGACACTCTTGGCAAAAATAAACTCTCTCTACCTGCAGGCCACAATTACTGGTAGTCCCTTGACTAGAGATGCAACTTCATATCTGACTAGCGTCTCCAGGATGGAATTTGATCTGGTTTAGGCTGGCACAATTCTTGTGCATGCTATTACAACTGCTACAGCATCATACTCATTCTTTCACTGTTGTTTCCAGAAGATAATTTTTCCTTGTAGCCATCTCTTTTACCGGCTTGTACACTCTATCATCCCCAATTATGAAAATGTTTTCTTAGGCTTTGTGTGCTGTGTGGTGTATAGACAGTCCGTTTATGGATAAATATTCTGCAGTTTCTATTCCATGCACTTTGGGTAGTTCTGTTAGTCATCGTTTAGAGAACACAGAGGTTCTCTGATGAAGGTTGAAAGATGCCTTGATCCATGGATATAATAAGTTACCAAGGGTTGGAGGAGGCCCCTCATTTGTTTTCTCGCTCCCCAGACCAAATAATAATCACACAGGAACTGAATTATCACAACTCTGCTTGGCCTATTAGTTCATGGTTCTTATTGGCTATCTCTTATATCTTAAATTAACCGATTTCAATTAATCTGTGTTTCACCAAGTGGTTGTAGCCTACCGGTAAGGTTCTGTATGGCATCTGGCATCTGTCTCCTGTAGCAGCTACATGGCTGCTCCCTGACCCCACCTACTCTCTCTCTCTCTCTCTCTCTCTCTCTCTCTCTCTCTCTCTCTCTTTCTCTCTCTCTCTCTCCACCTGGCTATATTCTATTAAGCCATTGACTGAAATCAAGTTCTGTATTTAGCAATGGTAATTAAACATAGTCATAACATATAGAGGAGAATCTCAAAATCACCACCCCTTTTCTTTCCAAATAAAAAAGAAAGTTTTAATCTTAACATAGCAAAACAGTTACCAAGCAAGAATTATAGTTACAATATTTATATCTATTTTCTTTTATTATAAATAAGGAAAACTTATTTTATATTATATCTATCTATGCTTCAAATCCATCAAAGACTTCAGAAAGATATAATATTACCTAAGTTAACAGAAAGTGCATTGTAAGGACTTCCTAAATTCTAGAATTGACAGAGACATCTTACTACCTGGACAGTCACTCAAAGTTCTTTTGTAACATTGGAGCATCCATCTTCAGTCTACAAGCCCAGATTATCCAGCAGACTTTTCCATGAATCAGAAAATTTCAGGATTTACTCTGACTTGTAATGGCAAAGTTCATCAGTTGCTTTTCTCTGTGTCCTGCAGAATGTGTGACAGACTCTTTTATGAAAAAGGAATCATAAAGGATCATCCCATCTTTTGGAAAGTTTAGCAGTCATTTTTCAGTAGGTCCTGCATATCTAGTTCATACAGCATAACATCAAGCAGTCCATGCAAAAGCAGTTTCTTGCCCAAATTTCTAACAAACTCTATAAGGAGCCACTTTGATGTCCATCTCTCTCCTGAAGTAGATTGGTGCTGCCAGGAGCAGATGTGTCTCATTGTCATGAAAAGTCCTAAGTTCTTAAAACAGTTTATATGTCCTATTCTGTTAGTCTTTACAATACTTGAAGAATACCTATTCATCTGAAATACATCTCTGTATATCTAGAAAACCTAACTAACATGACTACACCTTGACTATTAGATGACTATTAACCTGTATTTCTTAATTATACATTACATTTTCAAATGATCTGCTTAAACACAATACTGTAATCAAGAGCAGAAATATACATATAATATAATTGATCTTAAATTTGTACCAATGGACCAATATCCATACAAATTTGTAGTATTTATCTCCATATAATATCCCCCTTTAAAAGTAAATAAACATTTACAAACAATATTTGGGAATTTGGGCATAGTTTTCTCCAAACTGCTTCCTGCTTTTTGTTGGGCAATATAATTTTAGGGGTTTACGGAGACCATTCAGGGGATCTTTTTCCATCAAATCACATTAGTTTGGAATGAATCCACAGGTTCTCATCCTCAGTGGAAACAAAGCAGAACCTCTTTTCTGAAGCAACATATCTTAGACCCAAATTTTGAAGTCAAGATACCTTTAAATACACACACACATATGTGTGTGTTTGTATATATATATAAACAGAGAGAGAGAGAGAGAGAGAGAGAGAGAGAGAGAGAGAGGTTTAGCTTAGCAGTACCTGAATCAAATATCTCCCTGCAGTCAAAAAATTCAAAGAAAATACAATATGCATAAACCAGATTCTCTGTTGTATAGTCCATCTTTATGTAGCTTATTTTTCTTTACTCCTTTAATTTATGTCTGTCTGTACTCTGTCTCATTAAAGACTTTGTTTTATTTTTAAAACTATTTACTTCCTTTTATAACTGGCTGTATTCTTTTTCTCCTTTTCCCCAAGTCTATGTACATTTATCCAACACTGGGACCCATTTAGAGATCTTTTTACTCTGGATTTGTTTTTCTTGTGTGAGGATCTGTAATTATTTTCTGACCAGGAGCACTTTTTTTTTAATGCTAAGCATGCATGGCTAGGACCAACTCTGTGGCTTTTGTTGTTGGCTCCTCCCAGTCCAACATCGTGGAGGCATGTTCACTGCTTATGAGAGCCATGAATGCTGCCCCAGTTCGAGGGTTACAGTGCGTCTATGTCACCATTAAGCAACTAGTAGCATGTTGTTCAGAAACATCATTCAAATGCTTGGCCTCTTGAATGAGCCTGAGTTCTTGCTGCCAGTATGAACCATGAAGCCACCATTTTTATGCTGAGTCAGTAAGCCTTCTCTTAAAGGAGCCATGGCACTCCTGCTCACCACTAGCAAACAGAGACCAAATGTAAAACAAATGTTGGCTACAAAGAAGCAGTTCTTAACTCTGTTCTTTTGGGTCTAGAATTTATTTTCAAGCTTTCTCAGGTTTTATGTGGATGTAGTCAGACACAGCTTCTTTATTAACCAATGGCAATAAAACATATTTACAGCACACAGAGAGGAATCGCATATCAACCAGGAGTTCATTATTTATTAGAATAACCATGTTGGTTTCCTTTCCACTCTCCATATTGTCATAGGACTTGTTGCACAATAATGATGTCAGGTATGGTTTCCATATTATGGTATGTGCCTTAAATCCAACCAGAAACTGCTTCTTCCCACAGCAATTACTCTTGCACTAATGGGTATGTCTTGCCAGGCCAGTCATTAGTTTAGCGCACAGGTTTCACATCTGGTTTAGAATGAGGGTTGATCCTCTTGTCCAGTAGTGTGTGCAGCATTTTCCAGCACTATAAAAGCTAACCAGTAGGGTTGATGCTTCCAGATTGATTTCTCCATGTTTGTTTTTGCTCAACTATCTGCTATCCTCATCATAAAGGTCTATCTATAAAGTTCTGTAGGGTAATCTAGAGTTTTGGCAATTTCCTGTAATGTTTGGAGGTCATTGGGACCTCACTGACTAATAACTTTAAGAGGGTTCCTGGGACTGGACTTTTTATTTATTAGTCTCTGTGTCTAGAAAGGGCATTGCTGCATCTTTAAAGAATAACTCGAGTTTTTGGTGTATGCATGTAGATATATTTTGGAAGTACTGAAGTATTAGGTTTCTATATGACAGTTTTGAAAAGTAATGTTATTTATTTTTCCCATTTTCCCTCTTTTCCAATGGCCTCACCTCTCCACACTTTATCCATACTGGTTCTATAATTCTCCTTTAATCCTTTAAAACAGTGTACTCTGTTTCTCCTCCACTTAAAGCTCTTTTCTTAGTAATTTCCTGACCTCTGTGCATATTCCAAATGAAGCACATATATTTAAAGATTCAAGGTTATCATCCACAGATGAGTGGACATGTATGACTTTTGTTTCTCTAGTTCTGTGTTACTTTACTCAGAATGATTGTTTCTATCGGAATTCTCCCCTTTTTCAAATAACTGAGATATTTATCATTGTATAAATCTACCATATTTTTATTATCCATTTATCAGTTGATGGACATCAAAGCTATGCCTATTTCCTAACTATTGTGAGTAGAGCAGTAATTAGTATGTATAAAGCAAGTATCTCTGTAGTAGGTTGAAGAATTTTTTGGGTATAGGTCCATAGCAGAATCAGAAGATAGATCTATTTTCAGGTTTTACCTTCTCTGAGGAGAGGATGAGGGGTGGGGTGGGGGTCTAGGTGAGGGTAATGGGAGGAGGGGAGGGAGGGGGAACTGGTATTCATGTGTAAAATTTAAAAATATAGTTTGATTTCTTTATAAAAAAACAAAAATCAAAAAGAAGAAATTAATTTTAAACATGACTTCTTATTCTGTGTCGCTGAATTATGCTTATATTCTTAAAACAACAATTTATGCTGCATATGTATATGTAGATGTGTGCATGTCCATGTGTGTTCATAAAACATATATGTTAATATATTATTATAATTATATTATAACAATATATTAATATAACTTTCTATTAACTAATTTTTTTCTAAATTGTCTGAGCAGCTATGGGCACTTGATGGCTATTGAGAGATAGAGAGTTATTCTCCTTTGGGAACACGGTGGCAGGTTGATTGCTCATGACCTAGTTAATAACCAAACACCTGTGTTCACATGGATAGCACTAATTACACTCAAAGGATTATTTGTAGCAACAAAAATTGAGATCGCCAAGTTGGAGTGAAGGGTGAGGAGATCCTATGGGAACTGCATGGATGTAGCAACATTGGATAGATATATCAATATACATTCTACAAATATAAGATATTCTCAAAAGAAAAAGAAACAAAAAGAAATCGACTTGGAGGAGAAATAACGGGAGGTTAGGAGGATGCTGGAACTGAGTAGGGGAGGAATGAGGGGTGAATATGATCATAATGCATAATGAAATTCTCATAAAATAAGAAAATTATTTTATTAAAATATATGATAAAATGTTGGAGAGTTGAGGGTATGAGTACAGGTTAGGCACCTATCATTGTTGTCAGATATAGTATACCAAACATGTAGTGAGCATGAGAAACATTGAAAAAAAGCAGGCTGCTGTCTAGAAAGGTGCATTTCAGACACTCAGTTGCTTGAATACCTGAAGCTTGGTTCAACAGTTTTCTCATTCCAAACCGTGTGTGTACTCAAACCAGGGTGGTAGTTGGTGCCAAAAAAAATGGGAAAACAAATCTACCATTGTGGATACATAAGGACAGAAACTCTTCTTACATACTTTACAAGAAAACTGACATCTGAAGGGCAATCTCTGACACCAGCAAAATTCACCTTTAGTACATATTTTTGAGGTTGTCGGACAAAAGCTTAGTTTTTGGTCTTCTCCCCAGGAAGAGTATAGGGCCTTTTCTAACAGCCTTTAAAGAGAATATTGATTCCAAGACAGAGACTTTTCTCAGATTCTCTTGGGCTACAAAATATCAGACAGTAATATAAAAAATTTTAAGTCAATCAAAAAGAACAAGTAAAGAAAGAAATCCAGGAACCCAGTTGAGATACCACTATTTTACAAAAATTTCAAATACTTTTGGTTACAGGGCCGAAGAGCCACATCTCAGTAGATGACAATAATACTCACATATCAGCTAGAGAGGAGATAGTCGTGTTCATGCATCATATTGCACTTTCTCTCTGCTTAGCCTCCATGCTCCTCCAGCCATGCCCTGGCTATCATTACTTCATACTTTGGGGAAGCACTTATCAGGTATTTTGCAGAATGTCCCTCAATTTGAGTTTTCTCTGTGTTTGCCCTGATTATGCTGGTGTTGTAGGTACTTGCAAGTATTTTAACTCTTCTTCATGTCAGACCTTGTCAGCCTATGTTATCTGCTTGACTTGTCACTAAGGATGCTCACTTTAATCCCTTGATTAATGCAATGGTGCCCATCTTCCTCTATTGTGGTTTCATTTATACTATAATCTTTGGAACTGTCATTGTGCTGTCTACAGCTAAGAAGTGTATGTTTGATGTACGGCTGAAATCTGTCTATGAAAATTATTTAGATTCCTATAAGAAAATAAAACTACTTGTTTAATATATTTAGCAATTTACTTGTATACCACTATGAACTCCATGATATTTATTTCTGCCTTAAGTTACAACTTAGTAGGGGGAATGGATGTGTATAATAATGAATAATAAAATACTAGAACAACTTGTAAAGTGGTTGTTGATTTTATTGAAAAGCACAGGAAGAAGTATTTTCAACAAAATATATGTCATTTTATCACCTCTAATTAAGTGAGTGACTATTATTATAAACAAAATAAAACACAGTTTCATGTTCTTGACAAATTGTTTTATTTTCAACTGGGTTGTATAAAACGTTGTCAGAAGTGCAAAGGAAAAATATGACTCTACCGTTTGCAGAGAGAGAAAATAGACATATAAACAACAAATCTAATAAAATTATTCAAAACATAAAATAATTGTCTAATGTTTAAATCCCAAACAAATTAAACCAGTTATAAGGGTGAGGATAATTATAATTTATTAGGTAAATGAAATATCATCAAAGATAAAACAAACACAAATATTAAGAATTTTCTTTCATGAAGACTGTCAGAGATACTTCCTAGTCATTTATTATTTTCCTCCTATTGGAAATATACTTTAGAAATACGCATTTGTATGTGCTACAAATTGCCCTTAAATTTACATTTATTAAAGTTCTGTGAGTGATAACTTACGTATAAAAATATTTAAATATTTGTGTAAATAGAGACTGTGCTTTCATTCCCAGCCACCCAGACCTGAATAATCACCCAGAAACTATATTAATTACAACACTCTTTGGCCAATGGTTCAGGTGTATTCTTAGCTAGTTCTTATATCTTATATTAACCCATTTGTATTAGTTTATATTTTATCACGAGCCTTGTGGTTTGCTCCTCAAATCTTGATCCTTGGATGTCTACCTGGAGTCAGAGACAGAAATTGGGGTTCAACCTGAAGACCTAAAAAGCAAGCTAGGCAGCCACTGGGTCTTACCTCTACCTGTCTGAAATGGCGATTCAGCCTCCAGGAATCTCAGAATGAGACTGTATCTGACAGCTGTCTTCTCCCATTTTATAATCCTCTCCAGGGCTGGGATGAAAAGCATGCACCACTGGGATTAAAGGCATGTACCTTCCAGTTTCTATGTCAAATTAGTGTGGCTACTGGGATTAAAGGCATGTGTTACCACTGTCTGGTCTGTAAGGCTGAACAGTGGGGTTGTTTTACTCTCTGATCCTCAGGAAAGCTTTATTTATTAAAATGCAAATAAAATCCCAATAAATATTTGTTTCTAATTCTGTCAAGTACCAGCTTTTAAAAATTTATAACTAAGAACATTTTTATATTTTTGTTTAATTATAGATATTTTGTTAGATATATTCTCACATTTATTTATAAATACATTTCCGAGTTTATAACATATTTACAGCAGAATGGCTGTATTTAATAATAATATGTTGTGTTCTTGAAAATTGCTCAAAATTTAAGTATATATTTTTCTAACAGTGTGAATGGAAAGTAAGTTAATAAACATATTACTTAGTATGAGTAATGCATTTGCCATGTTGTATACATAATTAAGAATACAGACTTGACATTGAATATCATCAACTATGACTCTCCCTCATGAATCATTTTATGCTGTGGTCCTGATCACCATAGTATCCTGTAGTTAATTAAATGTATTGATATTCATCAAATACAAGTATAGAAATTAAGTCTGTTACATACAACATTTTTTGATCATATTGATATTCACTATATGTATGTGGTGCATTGACTTATTTTTCCATAATAATTTTTTCAGTTTTTCATAACTTTTACATCTTAATTATTAAATATGATATAATGTCACTTTAATTTTCTTTGTAGTATTTCTGTATGTTGTAAATTATCAGTAAATTAATAATTCCAAAATTACAGACAGTATGATTATTCTATGATTATATGAAACCATATTTTATTTATTTCCATAGAATATCAGTCATTAAAATTACATGACATTGGATATGTCTTAAAAGCCTGATTAGACAGCTTGTTGGCAGCAGTCAAATTCACTTCTAGATATAGGTACATTAGTATGTACCTATTAGTGCAAAGGTATTGAATGGCAGAACCCTTCTATTTACATTTATATTAACATCATAACTTTAGCCAAATTATATAACATGCTAAATTATATAATCTTAGGTAGGAGTAAAGAGAAATGATTCATTACTATTTAATTTTTTTACATGATTTATTCACTCATTTTCATAGTCATTCATTAATCAATTTTTCACCTATTAATCCATGAATAGAACACACTGTTGCCTTGTGAATAAGGGCTCTTAGACCTCTGCTTAGTTAGTTTATTTTGTGTGCAGTTGCTTTTGATGATTAGTAATTGTAGCATTATAAATCTGATTCGAATGCAGACATGGCAGGAGAAGAAGCTGAGATCACCTACCGAAAGTCTGAGTGATATCCTCCTGCATTATGTTAGTCAGGGAATAGTGGTGGAATAAAGAAAACCTAAAAACTGAGGCCCTCTATATGAACACAGAAAAATGCACAGGTACACAAAAAACCTAAAACAATACCATCAGAACAACACAAAGTATAAACAAGTAAGCCAGAATAAATAAAACACAGCATCCATGCTATTAGACATTCACCGAGAACAGCATACAATTCACACTGCACCAGAGCAGCTTTAGCGTGTGCTTGATGTACAATTGAGATCAAATAGCGCTATTATTTTTTTCAAGTCGTGTGTAATGGGTGATTCTATTCTAATATGTTTGTTAAAATATTAACTAGTTCAGTAGTTAATTTTGTGGAAGTTGTTTTCTAAAACATATATTACTGATGATATTTACACTTTTTCCTATTAACTAATTTTTATTGTGCATATGTGAGATTCAACTCATAAAATTACTTGCATAAAGCAGATGTGCACGGGGAATAATTTTCACTTTTCAGTTGTGGAGTCATTTTCATAATAACACTAGATCATGAGTTATTTATGATCAATATGGAAAGTGAGCCCATTTTGTAAGCGCTATAGTTTCATTTGGTTAAGGTGGGAAAGTGAGCCCATTTTGTAAGCGCTATAGTTTCATTTGGTTAAGGTAGGTAAAGACTCACAATAGAGTGAGATTGTTTTTGGAAAATGCTTTACCTAAGTTTTGGAAGAATTGTGGTCTGCAGTCATATAAATTCTTATATAGATGTCAACAAATGCAAATTATTACCGGCATTATTCACTCCATCTTTGTCCTTGCTGATTTTCCTACTCCTGGGCATCAAGTGCTGATAGAAAGGTTTTGAGAGCCCTAAGTATAAATGTGGCTTCTCCTTTTCTTGCATTTCACCCGCTACTTATTTCACATATCCAATGGTTCTGTGCTAAGTCATTTACAGTCACAATCATTCAGTCTTCTCTTTGGACATTTGTCTTTATTTTTTGATCATGGTCGAAGTTATTCTGCATCTTTGATTTTATTTAACCTAGAGTTTGTTTTGGTGTGAAATTCATACTGATTACTTAAAAAAACTGCAGTTTGGTTTGGTGTGTTTGTGTGTGCAGATGCACATGAGCATACATGTTTGCTGTAGCATACAAGTGAAGATCAGCGGACAACTAGTGGCAATCAATTCCCTTCTTCTACCTCTAAGTGTGCTATGAGGATCCAACATGAGTTTGTCAGTCTTGGTAGCACACACCCTTACTTGCACCTTGAGCTAACTTTTGATCAAGTATTAGGATGGTGTAAATTTATTTGTCTCTTTATTTAGTGTATTTGTTTTATAGCTGAAGTCAACTGTTTTTAGACAACCAGACCATATTTTTGTTGAGGTACTCAGCAGTTGCATGTATGTTTTATATGTACACAAACTCCCAGTTCTTTAATGACTGAGCCATATTTCCAGTCACCCCTTCACATTTTATTTTTTATATTTCAGCCAAAAGTGACCAGTAATAACTGTGTTTTGATATCTACTGCATTTATTATCTTCTATTATTCATCACGTATTTGTTTGCTTTTTTACTTTTTATTCCTTTCTCATAAATTCAATTGGTCATTGGGAGACTCTGGAAATCTTTATTCTCTTTAGAATAATGGACAACTGAAAATCAGCTACATAAACACACACACACACACACACACACACACACACACACACACACACACACTCCAGAGAGTTATGGTTAGAGGACAAATTGTCTGTGCCCAAAAACTGAGGTCATATATAGAGATGGAATAAAAATGATAGAATCAACAAAAAATGGGAAAAAAAACATAACCCCAGATATGAGTGACAGAATGAGAACAAGAAAGTGTAACAGACAAGCTGATCTTGTTCATTGTGTGTAGAGAAGTAAAGTAACTCTCTGTGTTTATTCAAAGACACCCTTGGAAGCCTAGATATCTATGACAGTATCCTTTATAGTTCTCTACGTGAAGACTGAAGAAAAATACCTGTACAGGAGCAAGAAAAAGACGTAACAGGTTGGAATAGCCTGTGATCGTCTATGGTTAGAGGCTGCACCACCATGCCTGGTTTTTGTTATTTTCTCCTCTTCACAAAACATTTGTGCTCAATTGAAATTAATTGTGCACATAACTTAAATACACAGTTGAGCCAAGTAAGAACCATTTAGATGGACTATCAGGAAAAATTCTGCATAAATTATGGAGAAAGACATTTATTCATAGTAAAATAATAATAAATGGCAGATTAAAATAAATGATGAGTGGAAATGAGGAAGAGGAGTGTTGGAGGACAGGCCACTTGTTTGTTTCCTGGTTGCCCAGACTCTCAAAATAATCACACAGAAACCGAATTAATTAAATAACTACTTGGCTTATTAGTTCTAACTTCTTATTGCTAACTCTTACATATTAATTTAACCCATTTCTATTAATCTGTGTATCGCCATGTGGCTGTGGCTTACTGGTTAAAATTCTGGTGTGTTGTAAGAGGAGCAAGAGCTGCCGCCCGGCTAGCTTATATCAGAAATAACCACACAGAAATTGTATTAATTAAATTACTGCCTGGCCCATTATATCTAGCCTCTTATTGGTTAACTCTCACACTTTGATTTAACCCATTTCTATTAATCTGTGTTTACCACGAGGTCGTGGCTTACTGGGAAAGATTCCTAACCAGCGTCAGTCTCAGACAGGAGGTTCATGGTGTCTGCCACACTGCCTTCTTCCAAGCATTCTGTTCTGTCTACTCCACCTACCTGATTTCTGACATATCAAAAGGCCAAGGCAGTTTCTTTATTCACCAATGAAATCAACACAAATACAGAAGAACCTCCTACACCACTGGTGTCTGTCTCCAGTGAGGCTACATGGCTTGTCTCTATTCCACCTTTCTTTCTCCCAGCATTCAGTTCTGTTTTCCCAGGATACTTCTACTCTGCCTTGCCATAGGCTTAAGCCAGCTTTCTTTCATATTCACAGCATACAAAGTTGCATCCAACATCATCTCCCCTTTTCTGTTAAACTGGCCTTTGGGGAAGGAACTGCCCATGCATCCACCACTGACAAAATGCATGATGTCTGGACAGGACAAGTAGGTACAAGAAAAAAGACTGTCAAACCTTGCCAAGACAGGGTAAGATGGTTTTGAAAAATGTCCTGCCTCTGAAATTGCTCTGTCAGTTACTCTAGGCCTTAACCAAAGTTGGTTGCTCCAACATTGCAGATGAGACTTTGGGTGATTGCCCAGGAAGTCAGTTGTCTCTGACATTTTTTGCACATTTTGGAAGAGGCTTGATTGCACTTCCTGCTTACTAAAGTAATATTATTTTCCTTCTGGAGTATTTGATGGAGCTGAAGAATAGATAGAAAGTAGATATAGTTTTTGTTAGTTATAATAAAAGATAAAGTAGATATAAATATTGTAACTATAATTCTTGCTTGATAACAGTTTTGTTATATGTAGTTTTACTATGTTAAATCCTTCCTTTTTATTTAAACAGAAAAGGGGAGGTGATCTGGGATGCCCTTCTGTATGCTGTGAATAAAGAACTGCTTTGAGCCTATAGCAGAGCAAGGTGGGGAAAACTAACTGAATGTTGGGAGGAAGAAGGGCAGAGTCGGAGAGAAGCCATGGAGATGCTGCTGGAGACAGATGTGCTGAAATTTTGCTGGTAGGTCACAACCTGGTAGTGATGCACAGACTAATAGAGATGGGTTAAATTAAGATTTGAGAGTTAACCAATAAGAAGCTAGAGCTAATGGGTCAAGCAATGATTTAATTAATATAGTTTCTGTGGTTAATTTGGACCTTGGAGCCAGGACAAACAAGCAGCCTCCTGCTTCCTACAGAGGAGAAGCATGGAAGATTCCAACACTGAGACCTTCCTCAAATGTGAATTTTTACAAGATGAATTTATTTGCTTTTTGCCTCAGGGAATTAATGATTCATAATTCTTAGGTCAAAGAAACTTGTCTGGTTGGGCTCAAGTAGATTTCATATCATTTCACTAATGAAGAAGATTACATCTGGGTGAATAATTTCAAAGCAAAATTCAAATTTGAAAGAGTAATTCTCTAACAGGTAGTCAGAAAAATGGGAAGTCAAAACAATTGTGATACAATGCAATAGTCACAACTCCATAAAATTGTGATGATTTAACTCTTAATTAGTTCTTCAATTCGTATTTTTAGAGAATCTGAAATACATTTTGTCTTTTCATTTCTTTAAAAAGGCTCATTAGCTAATACATGGGAAATCAGCAAAGTAGAATGTGAGTTTTTATTCTGATGTTCAATGGATTTCATAAACTGTAGTAAAATGTTCATCAACAGCTCTGAAACCAAACAGTCTTCATATCAGATAAGGCTGAATACAGCCACTGGCCTCTTTAATTAAGTGGAAAACAGTAATGTATTAAGGTTAACAGAAATGAAACTTGAATTGTACATCTTATTTCTTGGCAGTAATGTAGATACCATTGCTTCAAAACTGTTAGGTGAAAACTCAGAAACTAGCTGAGTGTATGGTACATACTTGTAACTCTAGCAATTGAATGGCTGGGGCAATGGACTGAGAGTTTTAAGCCATCCAGGATTTCACAGTGGCTCTGTCTCAAAAATGTCAGGCATTATGAAAGATTTTAATAAAAATACATACTAATCTAAGAAATAAATATAAAAATATCGTTTTACAATAGCCTACCCATATCAGAACCCTCATTTTCTTTCATCAAGCACTCTGCCTTTCTGCTTTTGCATGTTTAAACATCTTACAAATTGACAGGATTTTATTTCTCTGGCAAGATTTTTCTCACTTATTCATGTATTTTTTACAGTTGTCATATTTCATGTAATTTTAAAATTAAAAGTTAAATGCCAACAAAGCATATATTTCTATCAAAAAGCCTTTAGGAAAAATTAGGAATTGTAAGATCATGAACATGTTTTAACATTTCCAATTTCTAAATCTAAAGTAATATCCAAAGTTTAAATGTAGCATTTTTTATCTTTATTTAAACTAAGCATAGCATTCTAACAATATGTATAATCAGGGAACTCTGCTAATAAACACCACCCATAAAATTTTGAAATAAATTATAGAGTGTGACTCATAATTATATTACTATAATTGTAGAAAGAAACTCTTTATATCTTATAATATAAATTGCACAGATAGAAATACAAGTCTCATGTATGATAAAGATCTTTCACTCAGTAACCCAATTAAAACAATATATCAACATGTACCAAGTTTTTAAAATTTCAACACTTACATTAAAAGGCAGGAATATAATTAATGTTAGCTGAAAAGCAATAATTACTGAATTATGAGGCATGATTGTTTTTTTTGTTGTTGTTTTTTTTTCTTTTTTTTTAAATTAATTAATTAATTTATTTTTTTCCATACATTGTTTTGTTTTATTTTTTCCATTCAAGAACATAATTAAAGAAATAAATTTTTTTTCCTTTCTTCCCCTTCTCCCGGTCCCCTCCCACTACCCCCCACCCCTCCTCCCTCCCCCTTCTTCCTTGAAAGAGGGCATGGTGCCCTGCCCTGTTGGAAGTCCAAGGCCCACCCCCATCCCTCC
>PVIU01017248.1:0-19607 GCA_004026605.1 Ondatra zibethicus
TTCCTCTGCTTCCCAGGAGAGGAGGCTGACCACAGAGGCTGGCGGGTTGGCCGATACCCAATGCTCCGGATGAACCACATGGATGACTGTTCCCTCCACTTCCAGGAAACTGAACCCCATGAAACAGCAGTCATGCTTCAGACACGCTAGGCAAGCAATGGGCTTTACAGACTGCAGAGAGAGGGGGGACAAGTGGAGCACTGACTGCTGCCGGTGGGAAAGACCTGTGTCTCACGCGCTTCACACAGGGTCCAAACTTTCCAAGTGAAGACCTTCACATTCTGCTGGGAGATAGACTCACTGGGCAGGGAGATCAATTCTCCAGATGCGACAGATGTTGGCTAGGCTGGGACATCTCCAGGTGATTACAGTAAACTAATCAGAGAGCAATTTTTCTCTTGCACCCACAGCTTGCTTCTACTCTGGGCACACCTGACTGGGAATGCGCACATTCAGGGTCATATCTGCGGGAAGAATGGTCATTGATTTGTATTATTTACTTAACTTGAATCAGAGTCACACGTAACCCAGGCTGGCCTCTAACTCACTGTGTAGCAAATAATAAGCTTGACCTTCTGATTGCCCTGACTCTGAGATCTGAGATTATGGATAAAGCCCACTGAGTCTGGTTTCCTCGGTGCTGGGAATGAAGCTGCTTCCTGCATGGTGGATAAGCGTTCCACTGACTGAGCTAGGTCTCAGCCAGGTTCTTTTTTCTTTTCTTTTTTTTTTTTTTAAGTAGAGGAAAGTCTCTGCTATTGGATCTGAAGTCCACCCCACATTGTTTTAGGAGATGGTAAAATATAAATACAAAAGCAGAGAATTAACCCGAGTATGGAGCCCTCCTGGACGTAGATGTGTGACCGCAGAGGCACACGGTGCTGCAGAGACAAGGAGGGAAAGAGAAGGGAGAATGGGAGGGGAGGAGAAAAGAAGAAAGGGGCAGGAGCGGAGAGGACCTAATTATAATCCGAAACTCTCATTCGTATGTGGGAGTGGAGTGTTCCTTCATGGTCAGTCAAGCCACAACCTACCCCTGGTCAGTGTCCCTCTGGTGATGAGCACGCACACAACTCTAGCTGGAGAACCTGTGGGGACTTCGCCTTCCCTCAACCCCTGATCAAAATGTGGAAACCAGTTCCCAAACACTCAGAGCAGCAGCAGAACGGTGGGAAGGCACACACACTCTCAGCAGAGAATCAGTCACCAGCCAGCCATCTTCATTTAAAGCTCAATGTGATCTCGATGTTTATATAAACTCAGTTTGAAGGCACAGGTAAGAGCTGAAGAGGGTGCGCAGCAGATAAAGCCCTTGCCATGCAAACCTAAGGACCAGAGTTTAAATCTAGAACCCATGAAAGGGCCCAGTGGGCCTGGCAACTCCTCCATATTTCCAGTACATGGCAAGGCCCAGTGGGCATGGCAGCTTCTCTGAATTCCTAGCACATAGGAAGCAGAGGAAGAGATATGTAATCCCACAAGGAAGGTGGCCAGCCAGACTCAACAAAACCCAAGCTCCAGGTTCAGACATCCTGTTTCAATAGATAACAATCAAGAAAGACTCCTCATGTCAATCTCATCACACACATGTGTGTATATACACATACACACAGAGAGAGAAAGAGAGAGAGAGGTTGTACCACATTTTTCTTATCCATTCTTCGATAGAGGGGCATTTAGGTTGTTTCCAATTTCTGGCTATGACAAATAAAGCTGCTATGAACATAGTTGAACACATGTCCTTGTGGCACGATTGAGCATCTTTTGGATATATACCCAAAAGTGGTATTACTGGGTCTTGAGGAAGGTTGTTTCCTAATTTTCTGAGAAATGGCCACACTGATATCCATAGGGGTTGTACCAGCTTGCATTCCCACCAGCAATGCAGAAGTGTTCCCTTTTCCCCGCAACCTCTCTAGCATAAGTTGTCATCAGTGTTTTTGATCTTGGCCATTCTCAGAGTTGTTTTGATTTGCATTTCTCTGATGACTAAGGATGTTGAACATTTCCTTAAGTGTCTTTCAGCCATTTTAGATTCCTCTGTTGAGAGTTCTCTGTTTAGGTCTGTGCTCCATTTTTTTATTGGATTATGTGTTCTTTTGTTGTCCAATTTCTTGAGTTCCTTGCATATTTTGGAGATCAGACCTCCAAAATTTTTAAATTTTATGCAAAAAATGAAACAAGCAGGAATACCCAGGACAGTGCTCACAATGGCTAAGACACAGCATCAGCCTCAGTGTCCAGCAGAAAATGGATAAATGAGAAGGATGTGGGAGGGGCTGAGGAGATGACTCAGAAGGTAAAGCGCTTGTTGTGCAAGCCTGAGTTTGGATCCTCAGAACCCACATAAATGGTGTCTGCAGCCCTGGTGCTGGTAGGAGATGGTTAGAGAAAGGCAGAACCGTAGAGCTTGCTGACCAACCAGGGCAGCCAAATCTATAATCTGCAGGTTCAATGAGAGACCCTGCCTGAAAAAATAAAGTGGGGAGCAGTTGAGGAAGACATCTTTCATTGACTTTTATCCTCCATACACACATGAGCACACATGTGCGTGAACACACACACACACACTATTATTATACTATGCCACCTGATTTTTTAAATACATACATGTACAAACATAAGCAACAGCCCCCAACAAAGAGCACTGTGGAACAGCTCACACCATTGAGAACTCAACCTTCCATAACATTTAAAGAGGACCCAGAAAATGTTAAGAAAAAAGTTCAAAGACCACTATGCAAGTTTTGTTGAGATGGGCAAAGGATACTGGGGCAGCTCACAGTAAAGAAGAAAAAGACAGACAGACAGACAGACAGACAGACAGACAGACACACACACACACACACACACACACACACACACACACACTGAAACAGAGCTCCATCTTACTGAAGAAGTATAATGCAAATCTAAACTGTGATGAGTCCAAGGGTGAGGGGACAGAGGGCTGGGCATAGCACATGACTCCCCTAGGGTATCTGGAAACCTTATCAAAATATAAACACACTTCCCTTTTGCCCTAATTATCTTGCTTACTGGAATTTGTCCTTTGGTTGCAGCAGCAGCATGGAAGAAGTGCCCTGGTTTACAGTTTGCGGTAGGAAAATACAGGAAGCAAACCGAACACCTACGGGGAACCGGCGCTGGGTAAGATCCATTTATTGTGTGGCCGTAAATAACATACTCGAAGGCTGTAAAGATGAGTGAGGACAATCTTAATGTGCTGTGCTGAGTTGAAAGATGTCCAGGATAGGCGGCTCAGTGAAAAGAGCAAAGTCTCCCAGCATTCTTCACAGAACGCACGCTGGTGTCAGCCTTGACACTGGTGACTCCATTATGGTCTATAATAAGAGGTGCGCGGGCTGCGTTCCCAGCGCCTGGTTCCCGGAGCAGGGCCCCTTGTTCTGTCCCGCCCGACTCCCGGTGCCCGAAATAATTACACTGAAACTGCATTCATTTAATTACTGCCTGGCCCATTAGTCCTAGCCTCTTATTGGCTAACTCTCACATCTTGATTAACCCATTTCCATTAATGTGTATTGCCACTTGACTGTTGCTTACCGGCATGAGTCTAACCAGTGTCCATCTTGGGCCGGAGAAGCATGGCGTCTGCCATACTTCCCTTCCTCCCAGCATTCCGTTATGTCTACTCCACCTACCTAAGGGCTGCCCTATCAAAAGGCCAAGGCAGTCTCTTTATTTAACCAATGAAAGCAACAGAAATACAGAAGGACCTCCTACACCAGTCGTCTTCACTTGCGCGTCTCTGAGTGCCGTGACACTGAACCTCCTTTCATTACCCTAAGAGTCAGTGAGTCTCACCATTTCTGTCAAAGAGAGGAAAGAGAAGAAAAGATCACACACACACACACACACACACACACACACACACACACACACACACACGTCTTACCTCTATTTAATAAAGGTATCCAAAAAACCTAACACGAGGAACCCTGTTAGGTCAGAGCTGATAGGAGCAAAGACAAAAATCCATATTTCCTATCATTTTGAGCTATGAAACTAAGAAAATGGTTCAAAACCAACACTGAACTGAATTAAGCGTCCCCCCCACCAGTTTCTCACGGTAAGCAGAGCATTATTATACTTGTCCAGTACCAGTCCCTGGACTCCACAACTGACCCTGGAGAAAAGAGGCTTAGGTCAAGGAAAACTACGCAGACAGGGAGGCCCAAGAGGTCCAGAAGGCTCCCCACACACTGACCAATTTCTGCTCGTTTGCAAGACAAGAGGCCAGCAGAGACCCCGCTATTCTTCTGCAAACATGGCCGATTCCCACTTCCAAATGACACTGGCCACAAGCAGGGTCATTTATTCAAACCAGCTTTAACAGATAGCAGGTCCCTGTGATTGGCTGAGGAAAAACAAGACCTCAGGCCCTAGAAGATTCCTCTTCAATCGCCAGGATGACAGCTGAGTCCACTCTGACGCCTTTTTTGCAGGCTGAGCTTTCCCCGGCATTATAACGGCTTCCTTCCATCTTGTGTGGCTCTCTTGGCCTCAGAACTTAGATATTTCACCCCAAGGGCCCTCTGGCCAGAGCTTTGCTTCTCCCTTCTCCCTCTGCCAAGAGCAATGCTCTCTTAGACACTGCAAAACAAGAGAATGCCCCATCTGAAATCCACAGAAAGAAAACAGGCACTGTCCCAGCAGGCCTGGGAGCCTGTAGCATCTCCCCGAGATTCTTACAATGCTACCAACTCAGAGTACGTGTTGGAAGTTAGCAAGCAGCTGCCTCGGGGAGGAACACATGGACCATTGTAGCTGACTTAAAGGGGGAGAGCTTAGCAACATGGGGTGTAGGCAGGGAACAGGCACCAGGCCTCCCCAGAGCCTCCAGTTCCCACCAGCCTGAACTCTCCTGAAGGCAGCAAGCTGAGTTGCTTTGATGACACTCCAGGTCCAGGGTTCTTGTAGTGACCTGGGGACAATGAGTTTGTCGCAGCTGGCAGAGGCCTTGGGTTCCGTCTCCAGTCCCAACCTGTACTGCAGAAGCTAAGCAGGGACCACCGTCCCAGGGACCCTGGCAGCATTGCTGCCCCCCCCACCCGAAAGGCTTCATGACAAAGAACTACAGGTTCAACATGACTGTGACATCACAGAGCCGTCTCCTATCTGCCCAGGGAACATCTGGAATCCTTCCATGACAGTGTCTCAGATTGCGCTTCTACAAGGCCACTTTTTTTTTTTTTTTTTTTTTTTTTTTACAATTAAGAACTTCAGAAGAAATGACCCGGGTGTGACTCACAAGCTCAATGACCAAGAAAAGGATGAGACAAGTGGCCCTCTGGCACCGGTGACTCACGCCCTTCCCAGGAGCGCCAGGGCTCTGTGATGTTTCTCTGATCTTTTGAAAATGTTAACTGTCCATTTTATCAAGGAAGACCTTGCCATTTAGAGACCGCACACAGAAGTCACAGTGATCCTGCCAGAGGGCAGGACAGTCCCTCACCTGACACACTTGACATTCTACTCCAGGGCCACAGCAGAATACAGCCTCCAGAGGGACCAGAGCCACTCCAAGAGGAACAATCAGTTCCATACATGAGAGCCCTGTCTCACGGGGCTGAGACAGGTAGCATTCCCCTCCCGAGAACCACATCCTGCCCTGAAACTAGCAATGTCCTCCTTTGGGTGGAGTTCACCTGTGTCCACCCAGGCCCCTTCTACGTCCTCAGCACCTTGAACCAAAAAAGGGGAGCTAAATCCTCCTAAGCCAGGAATGCGCCGCTGGTGACATCGGGCAGGACGTGCCTGCGGGTTCCCACTGTAGAGTGTCAGTCTCCTCTCCTTCGCTTCATGGCACAAGTCCAAAGTTCCCCATCAGCCCTGGCGCGCACCCCTGAGGCCTGCTCCACTTGCCCGGTGCAACTGAGTCAGAATCCTAGGAAACCCTCACCTGCCAGTCCTCCAATCAGAGCAGAAGGTAAGAGATGCCTACCCTTCGGGTTCAACTGATTCACACACAGCACCTGCTGGGTGTCAGATCGTGTCATTGCACTGTGACCGTCCAGTAGCTCTTGAGCTAGTTCTCATGGGCCACTGGCCGTCTCTCCGACGGGGAAGCCTGCAACTCAAGGACCCTCACTTGTGACGGTTGAGACCTGCTTCTCATGGGTCTTAGATGAACCCCCCAAAAATCCTCAAGAAAGGGAAGCCCCGTGCGACAGTTTCAGTCCAAGATACGCTTGAAGGATCATGTCTTGGGGGCTCGGTGGCCAGCGGTGATAGCTAATACTGATTGTCAGCCTGGTAGATCTGGATTTACCTAGGAGAAGCTCTGGGCAGGACCTGTGAGGGATTATCTAGAGGATGTTAACCGAGGTAGGAAGAGCCACCCCAAATATGAGTGGCACATTGCCAGGGCTGGGGTCCTGGACTACATGAAAAGAAATAGCAAGGGATGGTGAGATGGTCGCTGTGGGGCAAGGCACTTCCTGTGTGATCCCGAGCACTGAGTTCAAGCCCCAGAACTTGGGTGACGCTGACAGGAGAAAAACAGCTCCGTGAGTCTGTCCTCAGACCTCCACATGTGGAGCACAGAGGGGGCCGGCGCATTCTGTGTGAGCATGCTTGGGAGTGGGCACGCACAGTGGCAATTATAATGATAATAACAATAATAGCAGTAATAACAACAGCTACAACAAGACACATTGAAAGGGGGAAGGTGAGCTGAGTACCAGAATTCATCTCTCCCAGCTTCCTGACTGCAGATATGGGCTGAGCAGCTGTCTCAGGCTCCCACTGCCATGGCCCCCTCCATGGTGCCCCTGTACTGTGAGCCCAACTAAACCATCCTGCTTTAGGTGGTTTTTCTAGGTGCTTTGTTGTAACAATGAGAAGTAACTACTACACCAGCTGATGGGCTCTGGGGAAGAGATTTAAGGACCTGACCTAATCAGTAATTGATCCCTTCATGAGTTTATAATTTGATGGTACTATTGGATGGCGGTAGAAAGTAGGAGGTGGGGTCTGTTGGAGGACATACATCCCTGGGATGTGTCCCCTGTCCTCTTCTCTCTGCTTCCTGCTTGTCACGAAGTGAGCAGTGTCCCTCCGCTATATCCTTCAGCCAATACGCTTGCCCTAAACACACAGCCGAAAGCAATGGAACTGGCTGTGGACTTTCATCCATGAAACCATGACCCAAAATAAACTCCTTTCTAATTGTCTGTCTCAGGCGTTTGTCACGGAGTCAAAGGCTAACGCCTCAGACAGAGGCAATGAGATTCCAGAAGCCCATGTGCTAATGTGTAGACTCCTGACAGCCTGCTGCCCAACTCCATCAAGTGCCCATAGTGAATATCCACTGCCAAAGGGCTCTTGGGGTACACCAGCTTCTACATTGCTCTGGTGGGCACTTCAGAGCCTGGAAATGAGCACCCCAGGTCCCTGCGATGACTCAGGTGGAAGGGACGGCCAGGCATTGAGTGCCTCTGCATGCCTGCTTGCCAACGCCAGCATCCCCGAGGAGACAGTGGCTATGGAGCAAGTGGGATGAAGGCGCCAGAGGTGAGGACAGCAGCTGCGTCCAGGCTGAGTTGTGCCTTCTAGAATAGCTTGGCTGGGCAGCGCAGACTCAGACTCTTCCGTGTGCTACTATGAGTCAAGGGTACCCTCATCTCAAGGCTTGACTGGGCTTGGAGGATCCACACCTAAGAGGGCTTCACGGTTGCCCATCTGACAGGTTGGCGCTAGCCCCTGACAGGGGACCTTAAGTCCCTCCTACATTGGACTGTCCATGTGGCCAACGGAGTGTCCTGCCAAGGTAGCAGCTAGCTTCCTCCGCAGTGACCCAAGCACACAGAGTGGAAGACACCGCATCGACATGACTCAGAGGTCACACATGGTCATTTCCAGAGTATCGTGTTGTTTACCAGGGTCAGCCCTCCTCCGTGTGGGAGGGGACTCACCATCTGAGCTCTAAGAAGCAAGAGCGTCTGGGGCCATCTCGGAAGTCCTAGCTACCGTGGAGTGTGCCCGGATGAAGACCTCAGGCAGCTGGCAATCGTTCCGCCAGGACCTTGTGGTCCCCACACTGCTCTGCGCCCTTATCTGTGGCTTTTCTTGTGCAACTCAGAAGTTATTGAGTGCTTGTCAGGGGACTCAACAGTCTGCTCAGGAGAGGAGTGGAGTCGGCCAAGTATTAAAGAATAATGGGTCCAATGTTCACTTCTTCAAATAGATCAAATAAGGGCCAAAGGTCACCTGCAGCCCAGCCTTTCTGCTTCCCTCTCCGAGGGCCCATTGAAATGCTCGAGCTTAACATAGACATGGTGACCATGGTGACCAATTATCAGAGGGATGGGACAACTTAGGATATAAAAATGCTGGGGATTTCGCTACATATTCTTTCAACCTGACCGCTTAGTCCTAGTCCTGAGCTCGAGAAGCCCCAGGAGAACCAAAGGAAACAGAATGAGAGTGGATGGTGACAGCCCACGTGCTAAACCTGCATGAGCAGCCGATAGACCACAGCCCCAGGCCATCATTATGTACGGCACTGTGACAAATTGCCTGGCAAAGGCAGCTTAGAGAAGCCGATAGACCACAGCCCCAGGCCATCATTATGTACGGCACTGTGACAAAATGCCTGGCAAAGGCAGCTTAGAGAAGGTAAGGTTCGCTTGGCTCCCAGTTCCAGGGGACACAGTCCATCATGGAGGAGAAGGCGGTGGGGGTAGGGAGCTAGGGGGAGCAGGAGGGGATTGGTCACATGGCAACCATAGTCAGGAAGCAGAAGCAGAGAGATGCTGGTGCTCAGCGGCTCTCTCCTTCCCTGTTCCAGCCCAATGGTGTCACCCACATGCAAAGTGGGTCCTCACACCTCAAGAAACCTCCTCTAATCCTTCACAGACATGCTCAGAGCCTTGTTTCCATGGCTTCTTGACATTCTAGATCCTGTCAAGTTGATGATCAAGGTTAATCGTCACAGATGGACTCAGTGGCTGCCCATGGTCCAGGGCTGGGAGCTCTGGTTGGGTATATCCATGCACTTGGCCTCGTAGAGGCTTCGAATCTATCATTAGCGAAGGGACTCCCAGCTGAGAAAGGAAACAATATTTTACAGAATTCCTTAGAAACACAACTACTGTTGACTCATCCAACACCGGAGACCCATCCTTCCTGGATCTCCATGTCCCCCAAAAGACCTTTCTACACGCCCCCACACAAGCTGCCCACAGCTGACCCCAGCAGCCCCAGCCTCTCCATCTCTCTTGGCCTCGTAGGCTGCCGACTTACACCTATAGACGCCCATTGGACTGTTTCCTCAGGGTGCTATTCTTTGTCCAGGCTTCCCTGGTCTCTGATCATGTGACTATGTCCTCCACCTTGACTCATGTATCTCTGCTTCTCTCTCTCCCGGCAACTGAGAAATCCTCTCACTCTGAAATAAATGACTTCTAAAACTCCATCCCAGTCCCACCTGGCTTGCAAGTGCCAAGTCCTGACCCCAGCTCTGATGTCCACAAGCCCAGCTTCCCCTGAGCCTCTGAAAGGACCCCAGTGCACTTTCCACATCAGCCTCTGGCTGCTCCTTCCTGTACTCCTCACCCCCCCCTCAACCATCTCCCAGTCTTTTCATGCACAAGGGGCACGGTCCACCATGGAGGAGAAGTGCGGGGTTAGGGGGAGCAGGAAGGGATTGATCACACGGCAACCATAGATGGGAAGTCACAACCAAACTCTAACACTGGCGTTTAAATATAAGATGTCTGTCAGGGGCTCCTGTTTTGAACACTGGGTTCCCAGCTGTCAGGGCTGTAGTGAGAAGGGTACAGAACCTTTAAGAGGTGGGACCTGGCTGATGGAGGTAGGTCACCAGGGAACAGGCGTTGAGGGCCATAGCTTCCCATCTCATCTCTGTCTCCTGGGCAGCTACCTCCATCTCCCGCAACACACAGCCCCTGCCGCCATGCCTTCCCCACCATAGTGGCCTAAAATGTCCTAAAACCCTGAGCTAAAATAAATCTGCCATCATTGTAGCCATGAGAAAAGTTACAAGGACATAGCAACAGCCTTTTCCTCTTCTCTTCCCTGTTTGGGGCAGAGTGCCGCGTGATTCACACCCCCCCCAAATCATGTGACACTCACAGCAACCCTGGGCCAGGTCAACAGTTCACAGCTCTATAGATTCATGACCCAGCTCCGCAGATAAGGAAACGGAAGCCCGGGGTGGCTGCATAAGTTACCTTAAGCCATACAGCCAGCGGTGGAGTTCACATTCAACCCAAGGCTATAGGCCAAGGCCTAAGTGGACAAACAAGCCTGTGTGTGCAATTACCTGTGGTTGGGTTTGTTAGCATTACCAAACTGTCTCATTGTGAAGATTTTGTAGCATAATTCCTTGGGGGAGAAAAAGTTTTCTGACTGACCTTGGAGCCTGGGAGGGAAGATGAAACATTAAGTCATCCTGCCATTAAAATTAAGTTCAATCACCCCTAATGGAATGTCACCTCCAAGATAGCCATTAAAGCCACTGGCCTAACCAACTGGCAGGTCCTGCGTACATCACCATTATCCCTTCCCTGTAACAGCCATTTGTCCGAGGCCGAGAGAGCCCCAGGAGACGCTGAGTGCTGCCGTCAATGTCGTGTGGAGGAGAGACAGCTGCCGTTTCCTCCCTTGCTCCGTGGGGCAGCCAGGGACGTGGCAGGAAGGCACAGTGCACAGACACAGATGTCACAGGCTTTGACCTTGGGCCACCAGGATAGGGCAATCAGGGCGAAAAAGGCTATGTCATGGTGTTGCTGTGCACTTGTGTGGCTCTCACAGATCCACCAGCCACTCAGCTACCAGCCCCTGCTGCTCTCCAAAGGTGATGGCTCCCGTCTGCCTGTGCTCATCCGGCCCTGCGTCTGGGGTTGAGGTGGGGTCCCTTACTCACCGGCTTGCTCTGAGGAGCTCTTGTCTCTGTCCACGTCAACCTGTTTCTGGGGACCTGAACTGTGCTTTAACTGCTGAGCCATCACCCCAGTCCCCATGACTGACTTTTTTCCAAGCAAGAAATGATTTTCATTGTGACATTTGGGTGTGTTTACATAATTATATTGTGTTCCTTGCCTTATTGGTTTGATGTATGTAGCTCAGGCTGTCCGTGAACTCTTTGTTGCTAAGGAGGACCTTGAGCTGATCCCCCTGCTCCCACGTCCTAAGTATTGGGATTACAGGTTCACGCTGCCACATCCAGCTTATATTCTGTTCCTATTTGCCCCTCCACTGCCCTGCCATCTGCCTGGTGCCTTTATTCCCCCAAAAAGCCCCCCTTCTGCTCCCATGCCCCTCTCCTGTCGCCCCTTGCCCTTCCTCATCTCTCCTCTCCCAGTCCCCTTTCGACTTTCAATCCTGCACATCTAGAGTCTACACGTGAGAGAAACACATCCTACAGCTTCCTGGTTTCCTTTGCAGGCCCTTACGCTTTTAACGCCTGGACTTTGTCCTCTACCGTAAATAGATGGGAAGCTGAGACTCTCCTAGGCCAAAGGAAGATGCCGTAGGCACAGCTGCCAGTCACCAGAGGCAGGGCTAAAAAAGCTGCTTTCTCCTCAACATGGTGCGCTCAGACGACCACTCTTTGGCAGATTGCTTTCCCGCAGCAGACACCCCGCCCCATCCATCAGCTAGAAGCTCTGTGTCCCTCCTCCTCTGAAGTAGGGTTTGTAAGAATTTAAGATATAGTGTTGGACTGTGGGGATGTCTCAGCAGATAAAGGTGCTTGCCTCTAAGTCTAACAACCTGGATTCAGAACCTGAGACCCACTTTGGAAAACGAGACAACCAACTCCTGAATGCTGACCCCTGACCTTCACATGCAAACAATGGTTCACACACAGCTCCTTCTGTGTCTGATGTAAGAGCATGTCTTTAGGAAGGTGAGTGTTATCTGGGTTCAGAATAAGGTGGGGACACTGGGTGTCTCCCCTGAGAGTCTATGATGACCATTCTACACCTTCTTCCCACTGAACAGATTATTTAACGTCCATGGAGTATTACTTTATAAGAATCACATGGAGGGTACATATTACCCGTCCTGTCTCTGGGGATATGGAGGCCATGTCCTTCCCTCTTCCAGAAAACTCCTGTGTACTCGTCAAGATTGGGTAGAAGCCACCTCTTCCGGGCAGCACCCTGGTTCCCTAGCTGTGTGAGATGGATGCTCTTCTGTCCCCTGTAACACTGGGTGTTCTCTCATCTTGGTACTAATGGTGCCTCTGTAATTCATTGGTGATCCTTCTGGCCACAGGCTGGATCTTGGACTCCTAGCTCTTGGGCAAGGTCTAACCCAAGGTAAAAAACCTCATTGGATAAATAAGCCAAATTTTGCTTGCCCTTCACAGTATAACATAGATTATGCCTCTGAAAATTAACCGAAGGATGACAAGATTGAGAGTAAGCTGAGAAAGCAAAGCACGGGGCAAGAGCAGTGGCATCCTGCCCTTCTCTCCCCTGCCCTGCCCTGCCCTGCCCTGCCCTGCCCTGCTTCAACCGCCTCACTCGATGACGCACCAAACTGGAGAGAGGAGGGCAGGCCTCCTACCCCAGCCAAGTCATAAAATGTAACGGCTAGAAACTGTGCCCTGCCTTCATACCATATAAATCCCCACCAGGCCATGCCAGTTGGTGGACTTCGAGCAGAAATATCAATAAGCCTAGGAAAGAAATGGAGGGCAAAGTTGATGTCTACTGTAAGCCAGATCCTGAGTGTCCAAATTACAGCATCAAGG
This sequence comes from Ondatra zibethicus, assembly GCA_004026605.1. Lineage (NCBI taxonomy): Eukaryota > Metazoa > Chordata > Mammalia > Rodentia > Cricetidae > Ondatra > Ondatra zibethicus. The sequence goes on from PVIU01017248.1 coordinate 12,749, forward strand.
TGGGTGTCAAAGGTCATCTAGTCTACCCTCTGCTCTGTATACAATGCTTCCAGTTCCAGCAGTGACTTCCAGGTACCAAGGGGTTCAAACTCTTAAGACCTGTGGTTTTAAGGGGCAGAGTCGAAATTTGCTCTGTGATCCCACTCAAGAAGTCATGCTATCAAGTTCAGAGGCATGATACACCACCTTGTAGACCACAGAAGTTATTCGTGCTTCAGAAAGCCCATGCTCCGTTCCGGAGGAGTGGCAAACCTATTCTACAGTGGTACAATTAAGGGCCCTTATAATAAAATGCTCTTCTGGCCAACAAAGTATTTCTCAACCATCTTTGGACTCCCAGATGTTAGGCGAGGCCTAGCTCAGGGTTGAGTCTCAAAACTGGCTTTGCTTAGCAAATAAACCATAAAGCAGAATCATAAGAGTGTTGATGACAGGCCAGAGCCGTACACAAGGAGTGGCCCAGGAAAACTGGCCCAAGCCTTCAGTGGAATCTGACCATGAACTTGCTCCCAAATAAACAGTCATGAGAAATGATTGGGACAATTGGGTTTTGTTCTGCTCAGGTTTGTGATGTGCAATCATTTGTCCATGTTCAATGGGTGTCATACCACTGAGCTACATCCCAAGTCTTTGGTGGGTGTGTGTCTGAGAGAGAGAGAGAGAGAGAGTCAAACAATACAGCCCAGGCTGGGCTTAAACTCTTGTCTCCGTCTCTTGAGGGTTACACAGTCACAGTCGCCTGAGGATTTCAGTGTGTACTGAGTATTGGAGAATAGTAAGGAATTACAGTGATTTGGGGGACCTAATGACTATCAAATCTCTGTCTGTGAAATACGGAATACAGAAACTGACATGATGTTTTCAAAGGCTTTGCGGGAGGCAGCCAGATACAGTGATGCTGGCTGGTAATACCTGGATGGCATGGCATGGCGGGGGCACACTGCTTTCCGCTTCTGAGAACCTCTGGGAAACTCATTAAGTAGAAAAGCTGAGAAATGCAATGTGAGGTGGCAGATAGAAGAGGAGGCCTTTCTATCTGGACTTGGAAGCAAGCAAGATCTCAAGACATTAAAAGCCGGGAATGTCATGGAGTTCCCTAGACCCACAGAGGCCTAGGCGCAGGATGGGCCAGTCCGTGGCTCAGGAACCCCAGTCAGACATCCAAACAGGTGCCCTGTGGAGATTGAGAGCCACCTGTGTTGCTGACCTGTTTCTCAGGGATGTGGAAAGTGCCGACAGCCAAGATCCTGGCAGAAAACTCGTGGGTACTGGGTACTTCATGCAGGCCGTGGGCAGGTACTGCACAACCTTCCAAAACAATCTATTTGCTCTTCTTGTTCCAGCAAGTCCTGACTCAAGGACAGTCCCTTGTCCACTTCTGGCCTTCTTCAAGTTCTGTGTTCCTCCAGAGAAGCCCCCTCCAGGCGAGCAGCACTGTCCTCTGGGCACTATGGTCATCTTGGAGTTCTCATTCCTATTGTCTTCTTCAAGACCCTCTGCCTATCTAGAGAAGGCAGGTCAGAGGAGGCCAGTCCAGAGTGGGCCGTGAGATCCCCTGCCCAGAGGAGAATCTACCCGCCTCTCCCCCAGCCCCTCCTACCCACAACCTGAACCTCTCTTTTCCTAGCACTGTCTACAGAATAAAGTGGGGTTCCTGGGGAGCTAGCCTTTGCTACTGACTTCTCCATGTGGGTGACTCACCCCTGTTCATCTTCCCAGAGACCACTAGGGCCCTCTGCTGGGTGAGGGTGGGGCCTGAGAGCCTGCCACACCGTACAACCACTACATCTCCAGGACTTATTTGCCTTTAGCTTCTTATTTACCTTCTGAGATCATGGAAAACAAATGAACCTGACCTAAGCTACAGCACAGCCTTGGCCTTCACCTCTGGTGTATGACCAATGAAGCCCTAGAATCACTCAGTAATTGCCATGGCAACATTGGGTGAGGTGGGCTGTTCCCTCCCACAAACTTATCTCCTCTGCAGTCCTGGTAACTCACGGCTCAGCATTGCAAAATCAGACAGAAAATATTTACAATGAGAGTTGACCCAAAAAAAGACTTCCATGAGATCAACTTGACCTGACCTCCTCCAGGTGAGATGACTTCAGACAGGGGATACAATCTGTCCACGCCTTAGGGAGTCAGGGTGGAAAGGGGTGGGGCTTAGAAGGTGCAAAGAGCAGTAGCTTTGAAGTCATACCTGGGCCTGAGTTCAAATCCTCCCATGCCCAACCCCACCCCTCTTGCCTGGATATTGGAACACAGAGTTCATCTCAGTTTGTGTTTTCACGCCAGACCGTCCTACAGACTATATGGGAACACCTGGATGGTGCTTCTCAAATGACAGTCTGACCTTCCAGGTTGGGGACAGGGGCTCTTGTGAACGTGACTTGGGAGGTAAGAGCCCTTGGACAGACAGGGGGTACAATGGTGACTCCAAAATAGGCTTCTGGGAAGTGCCCTTCCCTGGTCCGTAAGTTCCTATTGCCCTCCTGATGCACCTAGGTAGATGACACTCATCAGCCACCGTCTGGCTCACTGTCAGCTTGACACAGCTGAGAGAGACCTGAAAGGAGAAACCTCAATGCTCAGATTACATAGGTCTGTGCGAGATCTTCTTGATTATGAACTGATCTAAGAGAGCCTAGGCCACTGTGGGTGACAACATGTCTCACGCAGATGGGACAAGGCTGTACGAGAAAGCCAGCTAAGCACGAGCCAGTGAGGGGGCCGGAAAGCCCTGTCCCTGCATGATTTCTGCTTCAAAATGGCTCCGGCTTGAGCTCCTGCTCTGACTCTCCCCAAGGGTGAACTGTGACATGGAAGCTTCCCTAAGTGGCTTTTGGTTATAATATTTCTCCCAGCAAGAGACTAAGACTAAACTCTAGGCTTCATTCATCAGGCAGAGCAGTAGCTGCCCGGAAGAGCCAGTGAGGGATGAAGTAGAATTATCTTAAACTTCTTGCCTTTTGAATACAGTGGACAGCACACTGTCCCCTGAGCCTGGCCCTGCCATCAACAACTGAGTCCCCTGAAGAGTTTTCCTGCTCCTTGTATCTGGGCACGGTCAAGACAGAATGAACCTTCTTCTAGATCCTGACAATACCTCACATGCTGACCAATGTGGGGCCCCCACAGCCAACTCCATGTGACTATGGAAAGCACACTTGCAAAGACCCAGACAAGTTGCCTCTGCTGACCTCCCTGATCTTCACTCACTCTCCGAGAAGATATATTCTCTATTTCTCATGTCCACATAGTCCAAGTTCCCTTTCCTTTCCTATTGTATATCACTCGTGTGTGTGTGTGTGCGTGTGTGTGTGTGTGTGTGTGTGTGTGTGTGTGTGTGTGTGTGTGTGTGTAAGCTAGAGAGATTGACATCAGATCAGATGTCTTCCCCAATCTCTCTTCTTCTCTTCACCTTAATTCTCTGAGACAGAATCACTAAACATAGAGCTAGGTTATCCGGCTAGCCTAACCGGCCAACAACCCAGTGATCCTCCCATCTCTGCTTCCCAGGGTCAGGCTTACAAGCACACGCCACCACACTAGGATTCTTTCTGCATTGGTGCTGGGAATTAGACTCAGTTCCTCGTGCTTGCATGAGAACAGATACTTTACCAACAAAGCCATCTCCCTAACCCTAATTTTTGGTATTCTTAATTAAAACATAAGTCCATTCAGCATAGCTGCTGTCATACAAGTTACTCAGAAGACTGAAGCAAGAGGATGATTAAGTTCACAGACAGCCTGGGCAGCTTAATGAGACCCTGTGCCAAAAGTAAAGAGTAAAGAAGGGGACTGAGGATATAGCTCAGCGGCAGAGCACTTCCTAGCATGTCCACGGCATAGGTGTAACCCTAGTTCAACAGAAGGGGGAAAAGATATAACTGTAGTGACAGACAGTGACGTTGAGATGTCACATGAAGCCTTCTCCACAGCTCTACGCTGAGATAAATTCAGAGCAGAAGTTCACTATGATCATGTTGTTCAGACTGAGGAAGCTATGACCCAGAAGGCTGGGGTGGGGGTGGGAGCCAAGGTCACAGAGCTGTTCCCAATTACTGTCTACTGTGACACTGTGTCTGTTCTGCTCTGTCTGTCACCAGCCACAGACTCTAGCACATTACACATGGAGCATGACTGCCAAGAGAAGCTGACAGTCTCCCTTGGCCCAAAGTGATGGAGATGGAGATCCTGGATCAAACAAGTTCAACAATACTGAATAGCAGGGTTTCCAAGCTTTCTTGATATCAGGAGATCTGTTCATCCTTAACAATAATCACGTTCCCCAAAGAAGTTTTGTTTGTCAGTACTTACTGCCAGACAACTTAAACTCAAAGTTGAAGGAAAAGTTGGCTGAGCCAGCCTATAACCTCAGCACTTTAGAAGGTAAAGGAGGAAGATGGTGAGTTCAAGGCCAGCCTTTGCTACTACATATGAAGTTCGAGGCTAACCTGGATTACATGAGACCTCATTACAAATCCCCTTACTCTGATGCCTTTCTTGTCTTTCTTTTTTTCTCTAAATCATTAAAAATAGCAATAATGAACCTGAACCTGTTAGCATAAGTTATCTATTTGGGGAGAAGGTAGCTATTTCCCAAAATAAAGACAGTAAAAAGAGTGGTCTTGTGTTGCGCACTGAAAAAATGGCTTCTGCTTCTAGACTCACTCTGCTGAACTACCTACCACACTACTTCTGGAAAATTCCACTGTATGCTCATGCTGGAGTGAGTGGATGCCACTCAGGCATCATGGCAGAAATTCTCCGTCTGGGCAGGCTACATGCCCAGCCCTCTGTAGCCCTCATGATCTCAAGGACTCCAGGGAGAGTGCCCTTGAGCTGCTCTACAGCAGACTGCGACATCATGGGGGCAGCCACGTGTGCATGGGACTCGAGGACCAGGAGTAGGTGGGGGGACACATCCTCCAGGAAAGGGACAGAGGCAGAGGCCCTGGGGAAAGGTGGGGTACACAGTGGCTGAAGAGTGGCATAGATTCTGGTGAGGAAGAGAGCAGGTGAGCATCGCGGAGGACCTGGAGGGTGACCCTGAGCATGCGAGAGTTTATTTTCATGTGCGGCGAGAAGCACCGAAGTGACTGAGAGCAGCGCAGACTGAGTTTCCTTCTAAAAGGCCCCTGGGCAGGAGTGTGAAGGGTGGCTCCTGAAAGTGCAGCCCACAGAATGGATATCTGTCTTCACCAATCACACATCTGACATATGTCTAAATTATATATAAAGAGCTAAAAAAATATATACAACTAAAAAAACCAGACCAACATCCTCCCCCCCCCAAAAAAATTAAAAATAGGTTTCAGAGCTGAGTAGAGAGCTCTCAAAAGATAAAATACGAATGGCTGAGAAAACTTCAAAAAGTTTAACATTCGTTAGGGAAGTGCAAATCAAAATTACTTGGAGATTTCATCTTGCACCCATCAGAACGGCCAATAGAAATAAAACAAATGGCAGTCTTGCTGGCAAGTGTGGTGTAGGAGGGCCTTCTGTGTTTGTGTTGCTTTCATTGGTTAATAAAGAAACTGCTTTGGGCCTGGTGATAGGGCAGAACTTAGGTAGCTGGGGAGACAGAACTGAATGCTGGGAGGAAGAAAGCAGAGTCAGAGAGAAGCCATGGGTCCTCTGCCTGAGATGGATGCTGCCGGTTAGAATCTTTCCCAGTAAGCCACTGCCACATGGCGATTTACAGATTAATAGAAATGGGTTAAATCAAGATGTGAGAGTTAGCCAATAAGAGGCTAGAGCTAATGGGCCAAGCAGTGATTTAATTAATACAGTTTCTGTGTGGTTATTTTGGGGCTAAGCTAGCCGGGCAGCCAGCACAAAAAAGTGGGCCCTCCCCTTACAACACAAGTAAGTTGAGCAAGTGTGAACACTCACCCACTGTACAAGGGAGTGAAAATGTGTGCAGCCATGATAGAAATTGGTGTAGTGGTTCCTCAGGAAGCTGGAAACAATCTACCTCAAGATCCAGCTGTACTATACTACTCTTAGGCATATACCCAAAGGACTCCATATCCTACTGTTTGCTGATCCTTGTCTATTGTTGCATGATTAATGATAGTTGGAAGTGGAAACAGCCTAGCTGTCCATCAGCTCATGGATGGGTAACAAAGATGTGGTACATTTGCACCATGAAATACTATTGTGATACATTTGCATCATGAAATACTATTTTGTTGTTAAGAAAAATGAAATCATGAAATTTTCAGCTAAATTATCCTGAGCAAAGTAACCCAGACTCCAAAAGACAAACATTGTATGTGATCTTTTCTATTAGATGTTATCTTTCGAGATTTTGATACTGTGTGCTATAATATGAATAACCACAGAGGTTAGGTACCTCGTATGGAACTAGTGGGAAGGGGAGGACCTCCCAAGGAAAGTGAAATAGACTATATTGTTATGGAGAGACAAACGGGAAGCTAGAATAAGATTAAAGGGAAGCAGATGAAGAGAAAGATAAAGAAGGGAATAGGGGAGAGACAACCAACACGAAAAGCCATTTGAAAGACCATATGGAAACCTACTACTGTAGATGCTTCCTAAATATAGACATATATGAAAAGGGGTCTAAATGGAGTCAACAGATAAGAGAGACAACGCTCCAACTAGATATCCCATGACACCATGTAAAGCCTCCAAGGCTAGGATTAGGTCACATCTTGTTGAGCCACTGGCCAAAGAGGCTCCATGGAACCCCCTAAACATCACTGGCTATTGCCAAGTCTGTTGATTACTCTCTACAACCTAAAGGTAAGGCCCTATTGCTGAAGACAATTAGATATGTCCTTGATCCCAAAGAGGGTGAGCTGGTTTCTAACTAAACTGGCATTCA
>PVIU01017248.1:19707-42606 GCA_004026605.1 Ondatra zibethicus
TTTTTTTTTTCAATCTTGATGGTGGGTGTTTCTTTGAGACAAGGTTTCTCTGTGTGTAGCCCTGGCTATCCTGGAACTTGATATGTAGATCAGGCTGGCCTTGAAATTAGAAATCTGCTTGCCTCTTCCTCCCAAATAGTGGGGTTAAAGTCCTGAGCCACCACACATGGCAAAAATCTTGGTTGTTGCTGGGTATTATTATTATTATTATTATTTATTATATTTAAGTGGTGCCTGGATGAGTGACAGGCTGAGCAATTGTTCTGGAACATTCTGGATATGTGGCATCATTGGGTCCAAGGGAAGACACCATGGAAACACTGTGCACGTCTACAGCCATACCACCCTGAACGCGCCTGATCTCGCCTGACCTCGGAAGCTAAGCAGGGTCGGGCTTGGTTAGTTCTTGGCTGGGAGACACTGTGCGCATGCCTTTTAGCCCCAGTGGGCCCTGCGCAGGGGGAAGTCTCTTGTGCAGGCTCAGAGGGGCCCAGTACTGGCAGAGATGCCAGAACAAACATGTCTGTGGACACATGAAGCCCGGAGCCTGGCTCTGCTCTGCACTCCACCCAGGGCTGGGGGAATAGTCAGCCTGCATGGAAGAGAAAGGCAAGAGCAGGTGCAGCAGGGCCCTTTCCACTTCCTCCACGCAGCCCTGGAGAGCCCTGGCTAGTGAGGTCAGACTTGCCGCTTCACACCCCTTGAAGGCTTGAGTTAGCAGTCTGCGCATCACAAGACCCCATGGGACAGAGACCCCACCAGAGAGCCCTACTTTCTAGCCCAAGAAACTAGTGTGATTCTTCACCAGCCTGAAGCCTCCTGCTGCCCCCTGCCAGGCACTAGCCCTGACTCTCAGGCCACCTGCCCTGAGCACTTTCCCTGGCTCCAGGGAAGCTCTCACATCTTCAGCCTTCAGCGAGTGACATGTGACTGATCCCTGGTCGGCTCTTCCTTCTAGCTTCTCAGTTTCCTGCAGAGACTGCTTCTCCTACCCTTTGACTCCTGACTCTACTCTAAGCAGAGGTTGGCTACGTGATTGTCCTTGGTCACAGGTATGTAGACAAAGGGCCAGCATGTCCACTCCAAGACAAAGCTTGACTAGTCTTACACACTCTATTATTTTTTCCCTTTGTTTGTTTTCTCATATAGCCAAGGCTGACCTTGGCTTTCAGCTCCTAATCTTCCTGCCTCCACCTCCCGAGTGCTGCGATTGCAGGCTTACCTGCAGATCTACGGAAGTACCCATTGGTTATGCCTGCTGCTGCCATGTTTGTAGCTACGCTGACTGCCAATGAGTGATCCACCCCCAGGTCTGGGCCTGATCTTCCATGCTGGGAGCTACAAGGGATAGGGGGATACTGAGTCACCTTTGTTCCTTATCTTCTTTCTTTCTTCAGGAGTAGGGGCAGGCTGTGTACGTCTGTGCACAAGTGCACATACATGTGTATGCAAGTGCGTGTACATGTGTGCACATGTACTTGTAAGCCAGAGGACAGCCATAGGTCTCATTCCTTGATTATGTGTGTGAGGCAGGGTTTGAACATGTCAAGTAGGCTAGGCAGGGTGGCCAGTGAGCCTGGGGATCTCTGTCTCCACCCCAGTGCTGGTGTTACAAGCTGCACCCCCATCTCTGGCTTCATGCATAGGCTCTGGAAATAAGACTGTGTCCTGGTCCTTGCCAAGGCAAGCGCTTTACCGACTGAGCTGTCTCCTCTGCTCTCTTTACCTTCTTGCAAAAGCTCAACTCAGGGCGCTCACCTGAAGCCACTTTTCCTGAACATCTGAGAGCGCACAGATGGCTGGTGCACACTTCGAGTACCCCAGGAACCAGACCCACTTCCGGGGCCTCCAGCTCAAGGATGGTTGGTCACAGACACACTGAAGATGCCTCCTGGCACCCCAAGCATAGGTACATCTAACGATCTGGCCTGTTCTCCACATATGCAGGCAGGCCAGGCAATGTGCCCAGGACTGCGTAGCCATCCTTCTGAGCTTGGCTCCAGCACCCCTCCCAAGCTTCAGAGACAGGCGGCCTCTCTCAGAGACTATCCACGGTCATCAGCTGGCTGTTGGGCACCCCAAATCATTTTCAGTCTTTGAGACTGGCCTTTGAAGAGAGGCCTTAGTCGCATGTACTTTTCTGGCAGAGTGGCAAGTGTCCTGAGGGAGCTGTGTTGGTCAAAAGCAACAGGAAGCAAGAAAACCAGCGGAGAAACAAAATTGCTGGCCAGCCAGCCATGCATTTGACATCTGGGCATACCCAGACTCGATACCTCTTAGGGTGAGGAAAAGCTGAATACTCCCTGCCTTGGGGCTCTTCAGTCACGGGGTCCAGAGTACAGAACATGTGGTCCCTAAAAGGGACTAGCTAAAATGGTGGAGGTGGGAAAGTGGACCTGCTGGGGGCCAGACCTTAGGTTAGGTCAGCAGCTCAGTTCCAGAGCAAGGTGGGCAGGCACAGGCTGGAGCAGAGGACAGCAGGGGCTTCCTTCTCCTTTCCGTGACCTTCTGGGAGCCCATTTGCAATGAGCAGCACAGGAGAGCATAGTCCCTGTCCCCTCACATGGAGCATCTGGTGCTCTTACAGGAGTCAAGGCCATGTCTCTAGAGAGTCACAAGAGTTGTGATGGCCTGAGTTGCCGGCCCCTGCGCGCCTACTCAGAGAGAGCACATGTTCTGAACCTCAGAAGTAAGGCGACCTTGACTCTTGGAGATAGCCCCACTATTTTGAAGCTAGTTTAAGAAGAGCGATCGTGAATTATCTTTTACAATTGAAGTCCCTCTCTAGACCTTTCCAAGGAAGCTATGAAGTGACTGAGGACTCCTGTCTGCTTGGGGTCTCTCTCTGTCTCTCTGTCTCTCTGTCTCCCTCTCCCTCTATCTCTCTCCTCTGTGTGTATATGCAGTTATGTGTGTATACTTGCATACATGTGAGGAGCTGTGTCTAGAGACTAGAGATCAATGTCAGATGTCACCCTCAGTTGCTTTCTACTTTCTCTTTTGAAACACAGCCCCTCACTGAACCTGGGCCTCACTGGTCCAGTTAGAATCACTGGTCAGTAAGCCGCAGGGCTCCTTCTCTCTTAGCCCCTTACCATTCTCTCCACAGGACCAGCCTTCCAGACACACAGTCACCCTCTCCAGCTTCAATGTAGGTGCCGGGGATTGAACTCAGGTCCTCATGTTCATGCTGCGGCCACCTCACCGAACGAGCCATCTCCCTAGCCCCTGTGTATGTTTTCTAAGCCAACAAACCGAGCAGCATCCAATGTGTGTAAGGACGGCCTGGGCTCGTCTTAAATTATGAACTAAGCAGGCGGCTCTGTGCAGTATGGTTACTCAGTCCTTCAGGCAGCTGAATGCTGAGCACACCATCTTGTTGGCTAATGCAAAAGGCTGTTGGCCTAAACTGACCACCTCCCACAGGCTGGATAGAAATGGAGGCACAGCCCCGCCCTGCAGAGACACAGAACGTGAACTGAGCCTTGCTGCAAAGGTGGCCTCCTCCCACCACGCTGGCTTCTCCACTGAAGGGCCCTAGCTGGGCTGTGGGTTTCAGAGAACAAGCCCCAAGGGTAAGTTTCTTGGGCATCTGGTTCCTCCCATTCACAGAGAACCCTGAGGCCACCCCAAGCTTGGAGGGACATGCTCCTTTTTGCTTTGGTTGTGTTTTGATGCCGAGTTCCAGGCACTGGGAACCAGATGACATCATGTGAGGACAAGATCCAAACCCTTCTTACCCGCTGGCTGGTGTCATGCGGCAGATGTTAGGCAGATGACGTCATCCACGGGAGAGTTATGGAGAAGGCTATCATCTCTTGGAACCACGGGACGATCTGTCCCGAGGGGACACACACAGCAAGTGCAAATGAAAAGCCGGGTGACATTTCGATTTAAAGCTCCAGTAATTTGCAGGTGATGTTTGAAGGATGTTTGGCACATGTAGAGGCCGGAGGGATGATAGAATGGAAATTAACCCCTCAGCCTCCACGCTCCGTTAACCATGACCTTCTCTGTTCCAACCGACAGCAGAAGGCACCCGAAGAGGGTGGGTGAGGCCTTCCTTGCTCTGTGATCCAAGATGAGGTTCAGTCTTGAATCACACACATTTAAGAACATGTTGCGCTGTGTATCTCTTCTTTTAATCTTCTGTGCAATAAATATTGAGATGATAATTTGAAAAAAACATAAAGAAGCATAGCATTCTCATGCTGGGCTTATTTGAGGTCCTCAAAGAGATTTCTGGTGGGCAAGACAAAATCAGACACACTCAGGGCAGAGCAACAAGGACAGAGGAAGCAGTAATAGCATCTCTCCTGGGGGAGCATGGGATGGTCATGAGGCCTTAGTCTCTTACCCTCATGTTGCCCCTCCTCCCACTAAGAAGCTTAAGTCACATCCAGCCACATCATGCTTCTGACTGTCCTAAGATGCTCATGCGTACAGGTGGCCCAGCCTCAGCACACCGCGGCATCCAGGGACACCACACTGTACTGAGCTAGAATGTTATAGAAGGTTGTCCCCAAACGGGATCCTACAAGGAAACCCTGGCTTTAGGAGAGCCGAGAGTAAGGACACATTACCATCGTCCCCTCATCTACAAGTCCTATGGGTTACTTTCCTTGTCACTATGGTAACGGACCTAACGGTAACATTTTACAGAAGAGAGGCTTGTTTCAGCTCATGGTTTCAGAGGGACTTCAGCCCATCGCATTGGTGGAGACGTGGCAGAGGGAGCGTCCCAGGCTGTCTGTGTGTGTTCGCATGACAGCTTGACCATGAAGCAGATACGAACTCAGAGAGGCCAACTTCTGTCAGCCAGGCCCTGCTTCCGAAAGACTCCACAACCTTCCAAACGCTACCCCTCACTTAAGATGTGAGCCGGTGGGGAACCATTTCAGAGTCAAACCATAGGAAGGGTGTATGCCTCAAAATTCCCAGTGAGCACCTGAAGCCTTGGCTCAAACCAAACCTTGTATCAAGTAGGCCCTTTCTTATGTACACATCCTTGCCACTGTAGGGGTTAACAGCAAGCGCTGATAGCAAAACCAGACAAATACAACAAGACTCTTTCAAATTCCTTCATGTGCTCTTCTTTCTTCTTGTGCACAAAAAGGACAAGCCCTCAAAAGGAACAGAACAAGATGGTGACACAGGTACTTTGCTGTAGAGCTGGGCTACTCGCTAAAAGCAACTTGAACACAAACACTGTGAAACGGCAGCCATTGATCTGATACCCAAGATGGCTACCGAATGGCTAATGGGTAGGCGATGTCCTGTGTGGGAACACTGTACGAAGGGATGATGTGTGTGCCAAATGGGGCGGTGTGGGACAGCCCAGGATTTCATCGTGCCGTTCAGAACACCATGCAACTTAAAAACATATGAACTGTCTGCCTCTGGAATTTTTCACGGGACATTTGTGAACTATAGCTGATTTGGGGTAGCCAAGACCACAAAGATCAAAAGTACACGTCAAGGTGACAACTACTGTCCTCAGAAAGCTCTGGGTGGAACAGGCGTTAAGAGAAAGTCAGTGTGTTGGGGGCGGTGAGAAAGCTTTGAAGAAAACCTAGGAAAGACCCTGAAGGACTGGGCTCTAACCAAACCAGGAAACTAGACCCCAAAGCAGCTCATTCTCCAGCTGGCCCTTCCCTAAACCCGGTTCACTTGACCGTGGCAAGGGTTAACTTTGATAATGCCTTTTCTTTGGTTATGCCCCAAGTGGTGATCGTGACAGTTGTCAGGGTGGTCTATTCACCCTCCCTATGGGTAGAAAATGGCCCATAAGTATGGGAGAGATGGCTCAGCAGTTAAGACCATTGGCTTTTTTTCCCCAGAGGACCCAGACTGGATTCCCAGAACCCACAGGGTAGCTCATAACAAGCTGTCACTTGAGTTCCAGGAGATCTGATGCCCTCTTCTGGCTTCCATGGGCACAGCATGCATGTGATGTACATGCAGACAAAACATTTAAAAAAGAGATAAAGAATATATTTTACAAAAAAAAAAAGAAGAAGAAGAAGAAGGAAGTTGGTGGTAGCATTCTAAAAAACAAACAAGAAAAAGAAAGTGGCCAATGGCGGTGCAGGCGGCCACAGTCCCACTGCGTGCCAGTCTTCCTGGCATGACTCTAAGACCCTGTGTTGACTGAACCCAGAAGCAGAGCTCTCTCTGAGTCTTCAACCTTTCTGAGACGACAAAATACTCCCCAGATCAAATTGTCTTTCCATCCAGTTCTATGACCTTCTACAGAGGGGACCCGGGATGGCCCCTTGCCTGTTACCCAGGGTCAGCCAGAATGTCTTGACTGAGGAGCTCAGCAGTCTGCCATCCCAATGCCTTGCTTCCAACATAAGATGTAAAATAAACCGGGCCTGCGGGGATCCAGAGTTTAAGATGGGATCAAAAGGCACACTTCCCACTGTTTCCTCCTGGAGCCACGTTCCCTCAGAAGCTACAAGGATAAATCTACAGAAGGACCCAGACTCAGATCTGGGGCTAGAGGGGACCCCGGAGAATCCAGTCTAGGCTGGGGAGACGGGTCAGTCAGCTGGCATGAGGGCCTGAGGTTGAGCCACTGGCTGTGGTTCTGCAGGGTTGTGGTTGTAGCTCTGAGAACAGAGATAGACACATCCCTGGGCAGGCAGTGGGGGTGGGGTGTCCCTGGCCCGAAGGTCTAGCTCAATCAGTGAACTGAAGGCTAATGAGAGACCCATTGCAAACAAACAAACAAAAATAAACAAGCAAAACCAAGATGGATATCACCTTAGGAATAACACCTGCAAGACAGAATGAGTGTGTGTGTGTGTGTGTGTGTGTGTGTGTGTGAGAGAGAGAGAGAGAGAGAGAGAGAGAGAGAGAGGAGAGAGAGGAGAGAGAGAGAGAGAGAGAGAGAGAGAGAGAGAGAACCAAAAGGTACACACAGCTCTTGTTGCCATCTGCCCATCTGCCCAGGTTTCTTTCCCTGGTTTCTCTGGGAACGAGATGTTGTGTAGAATGTTCCCTCCTCTGTGAAGACCTGCTTATTTAAATACAGCTCACATGACCCGCACCATTCTCAAACTGCATCAAAAAACAGTCGGTCAAATGTCCTTGTTCTGAAGGGAAGGCGGTCGGTCCCATTGCTCAACTTGGTGACATCAGTAAACATGGATTCAAAGCAGTCAGCACCAAGGTTGCTGGGTTGGGAATCATCCTGCCAAGGACCTATCCTCCAGGATGCTGAGGCGGAAGGACTCACAAAGAACAAATGTGGCCACAGCAATAAATCAAGAAACAGGAGCGACTTTGGACACCAGCGTCCTTCCAAGAGGCTGTCTCTAAGGCCTGCTTTCACGGGGCTGCAGAGGAGGGATGCTCAGATTCCCCATGGAGCAGCAAGAAAGCCAAGACCTCACAGACCAGTGAGTGCAGATGACAGAAGCCAAAGAAAAATCAGGTGTGCCATCAACATGGGTTATAGAATGTAGCCAGAAGCATGACGCACCCCGAGGACCTGATTTCTCCATGGGCTATCATTCTAGCATCTTTCTAGGCACCCCCAAAGTATGGTCAGAGTATCCCTGTTGTTGGATATGTATCTATTTGGGGTTTGAGGCAACCCCATGACCATCAGCCATTTGAAACCTGAAGAAACTGAGACCTTGGGAGAGCACACAGGCCACATAGCTGATGGTCATTGTGCCTGATTATTGCCAGCGGTCCTTCCGGGCCATGGTGCCTGGTGGTCTTGGTGCCTCATGGAATACCTAGTGTAAACAGTGATAGCCCCCGGGAAATAGCAGTATCTGTAGGAGGTGCTGCCTCACTGCCAGAGGCTTAGGTGGTCCCGATCCTTTGCGTCCCCACTGCCATGGCTCCCCACCAGAGGCTGGGTCTCAACCTGTGCAGGGGCCCACCCCGAAGGACACCACAGGACCAGTCACATGCCGAATGGAAAGCATCTCTGACTTACAAGTTACTTTACATCCATTTTCTCGCTGGAGCTTGGCAGCCGGGCCAGAAGTGATTACCCTGTCTTATTGGTGGGTGAAATGGAGACGCACAGCGACGCAGCAGGGCTGACTAGTAGCCTCGGTCATCTCAGGAGGACAGCAGGTAAAACTTAAAGTAAGGGACTTGCCACCCCATTCTAAAGGGAAAAGATACAGGTGAAAGCATGCCCACCCTCTGGGGTGGCCACTTTCTGTTTCTCTCAAGGGGTCTGTGTCTTCCTACTGTCCCACCACGCTGAGTCTCTGTGGAAATCTGCAGGCTGGAGGCCATAGGCTGGATTTTAAGAAAGCTGGTGATCCTACCTGATGTGAGGGGCTTCTACACACAGCACTAGCCTGTGAGTGAAGTCACTGTCCCTGAAGACATCACACGGGGACATAAAGGACGGGTGACCAGCCCTGGCTGCCCTGTGATACTTCCCAGACCTCCACACAGCTGTGTCAACAGCAGCCTAGGAAGAAGCAAGAGCCCGGGCGAGCGGGACCCACAGAGCTGAGGCTCCGTCAGCCGCCTTGGAAGGGAGCCTCTTCTCACAGCCACGGTGAACAATGCTGCCATGTTTCTTTGTTTGCATGGAGGTTTCCAGTGAATAACAACTGTCAACGACTCAGGAGGGCTCCCAAGTCCCACCCAAGGCTTTCTTCTTCACAAGTGGGCTTTTATAAACATTCTATTGCTTATTTCACCAAGGTCAAAAAATTAAGGCATAAAGGAATATTCCAAAGATATTTCCACTGTGCCTCTGTGCTATACTTAAGTCTGAAAGGCCAAACAGAGGTCTTATATCAAGGAAATAGCATTTCCAAACGCTAATATATTGCTGGAGTAGGGACGTATAGGAAAGACTTCCGTTACCATGGACTTCAGGAGGTAGTATCCAATGGGGGCTGATAATGTGGCCCCAAGGTCAATGTGTTTGAACACTGGGTCTCTAGTAGATGGTGCTGTTTGGGGGGTTGTAGAAACTTTCTGAGATATGCCTGGAGAAAAGTGGGTCACTGTGGGGAGGGCAGGATTTGAGGGCATGAGCTGTGGCTCCACTTCCTGATCTGAGCTCTCTCTTTCCAGGTTGGCAGCATGGAACAAGATTTACTCCCCACCATCCCTGCCTCCCCGCTGTGATGGACTGTGTCCCCTGAACTGTGCACCACAGCCAAGCCTTCCTCCCTTCTGTCACGTCGGCCAGGTGTGCTGCCGCAGCCACAAGAAACATCCGCGCAGACAGATGAAGAGGTTCGTTCGGTGGTGAGCATACAGCGCTGTAGGGTGTGTGCTTCCATCACCGAGCTGCACACCATACCCACAGCAGTTGAAGGGGAAGGTTTCATGTTGTGCGCACTTTACCATAATCACAGACAGGCAAAAGAGCTTCAATAGGTTTTTTTTTTTAAACCTCATCAGCATGTTATAAAGAACATAAAATATTTTGTATATTTATCATTTTTTTCTGTTTAAACAGAATAGCCTATCTGATTCTACCAAGAATATGAGCTCTGTATTCAGAGGGCCTGGTTTGCCCCCCACTATCAGAAACATCAGGCATGTGGATTGTTGTGGCTCACGTACCTGCTGGGGCAGGTCTTATGTCTGAATCATCCCCTCTTTGCTCCCTCCCTGTTCTTCTTGGACTGTGCGCAACACTCTGTGGTACGCTCTCTGCTCCGTGTCCTGCCCTCTTGCTACTGTAGAGTATTCTAGTGACCCACCTATGAGATCATATGGAAAAGTCAAGACCGGTTCTTGTCAGTCAGCTGGTTCCAGACAAATGGTTCTTAAGTTAAAAAAAAAATTGTCACAGTCCTTCCGACATTCTAAGCAGTCCTATGGGCTGGGTGAAAGGCTGAACAATTTCTCCAGGACACCATAGCTGGGCCCTACATCCCTCTGAGACTCACTGGTGTATATATAAGTCAGGGTGGAGTATGAAGCCAAAGTCCCAAGCAGTTGCTGGAGGGGCCTCTGCTTTCTATTTCTGGAAGCTTCCATTAACAAGTATGAATCACCCCTCCAGATACTCTCATGGGACCTTTACGATGTGTTGTCTTACTCAGAGGCAAACCCCAAAACAGTAACGAGCTAATGGAGTGCTTGTCACATGCCAGGCACCCAGCTATCCCATCTCGCATCCCAAGAGCCCTGCAATATTTCCTCGGTCCCCTCGTGAGAGGAAGGAACTGAAGGGCATCAGTATTAAGCAATCTTGCCCAGACCACAGTGAGCATCTGAGCCAGACTATGCCCTCCTACTCCAAAATCTCACTTTCTCTGCAGAGGTGGGAAATAGAGACGCCTCATGTTGGCGTTGAAGACACAGTCTGCAGCCACCCTCTCTCTAACTGCTCTGAGTCTCGGGTTCAGAACGGATTACAAAAGCTTCTGGTCCAGGAGAACTTGCTGCTCATTCAGAAGACACGGGTTAAATTTCCTGCACTCATAACTATCTGGAACTCCAGTGCCAGGGGACCTGATGGCCTCCAAGGACTCTGCACACATGTGCTATACTGACAGACATGCAGGCAAAACACCCATACACATAACATAAGTTCCTTTTTTAAAAAGAAACCTCTGGTCCAGCTCTCCCATCAGAATCCACAATGTGCCTGCCCAGTGAATGACGGTCAGCCCAAACGCAAGACTCCATCCTTTAGGGGTCAATAGGAGATTGACCTGGTGGGCAGAAACTCCACCTCCTCCTAAAGGGCTCTCTCTGCACACAAGATCCTTAATCATCCCACCGATGAGAAGTTTATAAAGGATAAGACCTTGTCCATATGGCCTGAGGTAGCTGTGACCAGACACAGATAAAAGACTTCCACCCTCCCCCACCTGCTCCCCTTCCTGGACCCCAGCAGGTGCTTCGCAGCTGAAAAGCCAGCTCCCAGAAGCACCTGCCAGGTAACCAGAGATGGAACTCAGCTTCACATAACTTGTAAGGCCAGTGAGCTCAGAGTCACAAAGGCTGATCCAGGTGTAGTATGTGCAAACAGCTCTGCTTGAGCCCCAACCCTAGACACACCTTCATCTGCAGGTCTCAAGTCCCTGGGAGAGACAGCCTTCCCTGGTACAAAAGTGCATTGTGCCAGCCTGTGCAGACAGCCCTGGCTTCTGGATCCCTCTCTGCCACCCTGTCTCAGGCAAATCTTTCCACAGGTGGGGCTTGAGAACTGTCCCCAGCACTTCATCTTTGCAGCACGCTTATCATCAAAGCAGTGTGTGTGGGTGTCTGTGTGTGTGTGTGTGTCTGTGTGTGTATCTGTGTCTGTGTGTGTGTGTGTGTCTGTGTCTGTGTCTCTGTGTGTCTGTGTGTGTCTGTGTCTGTGTGTGTGTCTCTGTGTGTCTGTGTGTGTGTGTGTGTGTGTGTGTGTGTGTGTGTGTGTGTGTGTGTGTGTGTGTGTGTGTGTGTGTGTGTGTGTGTGTGTGTGTGTGTGTGTGTGTGTGTGTGCATCGCTCATCATATAACATCCGCATGTTTTTTGTGACAGGGTTTCTCATTAGGACCTGGTTGGCACTCACCAAATTGGCTAGGCTGGCTGGCCAGTGAGACCCAGGGATCTGCTTGTTTTCACCTCTGAACTGCTGGGATTACAACCATGTGCCACCAGGTCTGGCTTTCAACCCCAGAGAAGCTCTTGAGGGTGCATCAGTGAGAACTTCAAGCCCTACCTGAGAAATAACCTCACCAAATACCAAAAAGCCAAATATTTTGCTGCTGTGGCACAGTGAGAGCCTCCTCCTAAGTCCTGCAGCAGTTCATTGGCTCAGGACGCGGACATGGTCTTATTCCCCCCATGACCTTCTGGTAGGAATTATCTGCAAGGCCAAATAATGGACCACAGTGCACGGCTGGGGAAGACATCGCCCTCCCTGAGACTGCCATCTCCTGCAGTCAAGTGTTGTGTCTGGCCCCTTCTGATAACAAGATGGGATCTCAGGCAGCATATGGCTTACAAAGCACTGTCTCCGACTGCTAATGTGCATCAGCCTCTCGCTCCACCAGGGTGCAGTCGTGGGGGTGAGCCTTCCCCTCACCCTCAACCTGTCTGCCTCGGCCGGCTGCTGCTGATGGAAGCAGATCGCGCGCACTCGGGGAGATGGAGTCCCAGCATGCAGTGCTGCACAGACTTGAGCAATCATCCCCCGTGAAACATGGGATGGAAATAAACCTGCTGTCTCTGGGAGATGTTTTTGGCTAAGGCCGTTTAAAAGTCAAATCCAATCAAAACATCTGCAAAACCAGAGGTGCGGATGTCCTTGGGAACAATCCTACCCCAGAGCAATTTAAATACATTCTGGAGGTGATTTCAGACTCACCTAGTTCTCCTGGGTGGCAGGCTCTATTTATGGGGCTCAGTGACCACACTCACACACCTTGCACACTCACACACAGAGACCTTGGGACAGCCTTCCTCCCTGCAGGTAGCATATAATGCTATCTGGTGGCATCTCAGTGACAACGGGCAGCCACCTGATATGCCTCACCATCAACCACGTTTGTGTGTGTGTGCGCACATGTGTGTGTACTCACCTGTGTGGTATTTGTATATGTATACACATTTGAGTGGTTGTGTATGCCTGTGCATGTGCTTGTGGAAGTCAGAGGGCGATGCTGGGCATATTCTTTTCTCCACATCCATACATACATACTTACATACATACAGCATAGTCTCTCACGGAACTTGCTGCTCTCTGATCAGCTAGGCCAGATTAGTCAGCAAGCTCCAGGAATCCATCTTTCTCCTCTCTCCTCCGAGGCAGGGGTTACAGGTGTGCACCACCCTGCCTAGCTTTTCACACTGGTGCCAGGGATCTGAACTTGGACCCTGAGGCTTGCGTGTCAAGCCCTTTACCCAGCTAACCATCCCCTCAGTCTGACTTCTCTAAATTATGTGTACGTGCAGGCGCCATGCACACACGTATGCGAGCGCCAGTCCAGAGGCCAGAAGATGGAATCAGATCCCTTGGAGCTGGAGTTACAAGCAGTTGTGAGCTACCCAGTATGGGTGCTGGGAACTGAACTGTTCCATCTCGGCAGCCTATCAGCCCTTTCTAAGATAATATTTTACATTTTGAGTGTGCGCTCATTGTAGATGAGAATCTATCTCACCGCGTCAGATTCCTAGGAACCAGATTCCAGGGCCTCGGGTCTATTTCTCTTGCCCATCTCTCCATTGAGCAAGGGCAATAAGCTCCTGTGCCAGCCACAATCACAAGAGCGAATCAAGAGTCCAGGGGAGGGGGCTGGAGAGATGGCTCAGAGGTTAAGAGCATTGCCTGCTCTTCCAAAGGTCCTGAGTTCAATTCCCAGCAACCACATGGTGGCTCACAACCATCTGTAATGAGGTCTGGTGCCCTCTTCTGGCCTGCAGGAATACACAGAGGCAGAATATTATATACATAATAAATAAATATTTTAAAAAAAGAGTCCAGGGGAGGTTATCAGGTGAGCTGACTGATGGAGCGCAGGATGCAGAGAAAAGAAAGAAGAGGAAGGGCAGGGGCACAGGCAGGAAGGCAAGTTCAGCATGGCTCAGACTTCATCAGGACCAAGACTGTCCTCCAGATAAGGGCAGCAGCCTCCCTGAGGCATGAGTGAGCATGCCAGGGGCCTGCATCAGAGGATTTAGCTGGCTACCAAAGGACACACTGCTTCTGGACTGATTGATTGCACAGCCTTCATACTTCTGCATGACCCAAGAACCAGACAGGACAGAATAAGCCGTGGAACAGGCCACGCCTCTGGAACAAGCCATGCCTCTGGAACAGATCCTTCTGAACCAAGGAGGGTACTGGTTCAGACCCAAGCCCTGGCTGAGCCAGGACAAATCAGCTACCAGAAGCCAAAAAGAGTCACCTAGTGGGAAGTCTTCACTGGGACATTATTCCTGACACTGTCAGCATATCAGAAGACCTGAGCAGAAGGGACTATCACCATGCACCTTGTGGGTCAGACAATTCCACACTTAAAGCACACACATGCACACACACACACACACACGACACTTTATCAGTGTCCACAGAACCCTGAAGTCACATGGGATCCAAGCTCTGGTGCAGGCAAAGATGAACACCCACTTCATTAAGCACCACCTCCCAAGCCCAGGGAAACATTTCTCTGTATTCTTTTTTATTCATTTTTCTTTTATGGGGCCGGGGGTGGCTGGGGGGTGATTCCAAAGCCATGGGAAGTCTGAGTATTGTCCTACGTTTACCATCATTGGAGCTGGCATTCCGGGATGAGGGAAGGCTGAACCACCACAAGCAAGAGGAAGGCCAGAAGCAGCACGATGCAGCTTTCGCTCCGCGCCATGGATGAACAGATGAGTCTTGCATGGCCCGTGCCAGCGGACCTGCCCCTCGGCCTGCGTGCTGCCCTTCCTCTTCAGACTTCTGCTCAGGGGGATGCCCAAGGAGCAAGGGGGCTCCTGCAGCCCTCTACCTGGCAGCGGGGAACAGTGTGCGGCACTCAAGGAACCCCGTTGTCCTTGAACTGGTCTCCGTGAGGATCTAAACGTAACTCAAAGGTTGTGGATCCGGGTCCTGCCTTGGCAGCCAGGTGGGAGAGGAATGCCGGAAGCATGAGCTGATTGCAGGATATTTAGTGAGATTTTATTTAATTCTCACAAAACTAAATTTAAAACTCAGGTGTGCCTGAACAGTTTTCATTTAGCACTTGACATCTACGAATTCTAATTTGTATTTTTGCCTCCCACTTCAGCTTCATATTTTATAAAGATTTGCTTTGAAAAATGGTTTTATATATTCATATAGCTTAAATTTTTATTTATGTGCCTGTGCATGGTATGTGTGTGGGGGGAGAGGTCTTTTGTGACACGGTGTGTGTGTGTGTGTGTGTGTGTGTGTGTGTGTGTGTGTGTGTGTGTGTGTGTGTGCGCGTGCTAGAGGACAAGTTTGTGGAATTGTCTCTCCTTTCACCTTTTCATGGGCCCCAAGGATTAAGATCGGGAATCCAGGCTTGTACAGCAAGCACCTTCACCTACTGAGCCGCCTGACAGCCCGAGGGTATATATTTTTAACAGTGCTAGAAACTGAATACACGCAAGGGCTTCACACACACAAGGCAAGGGCTCTACAACTGAGGTTATCGGCACACCTGCTTCCAGGGTTTTTGGATGCTTTCATGTCTTTTTGCATTATTTTTTATGAAATATATTCAAAATTTGCATAGTTCAATGGCATTTACATTTTTAAAAAATTCTTTAGATCATTTCTATAAATGCAATAAAATCATGTGGAAATGTTCATTGACATGACGGAGTTTTTTTATCATGAAGTAATAAAGGAAAAATCAACTTAGTGAAATATAAAATAATTATAAATTCAATGTGTCTTTGCTCTGTTAGTCATTCAAGCAGAACCAAAATAATCCGCTTAAACATATTCCATAATGATTAATTCAGTCATCTTTGTCATCTGCCAATTTTTAGTCTATGGTTTTCAATCTTGCTTTAAAATATATGAATATATAAAAATATGAGTATGTGTTTTTTAAAGTATGGAACAGGGTAGATTTTGCTTAAACAAATCCCCATACATATGAAGAGTATTCGCTTGTCCTCCCACCCAGGCCATCAGATGTGAGGGGCAGACGCTCGCCTGCAGAGAGAGCCTGGCCATTCTTCTGCCACAGTGTGAACCTGAGACGTCCCTGCTGTCCTCAGCCTGCGCTGCTTTGAACCCTGCAGAACCTTTAAAAGGTGAGTCTTGGTGGGTCTGTAGGGATGGACCTTCGGGGGTGATACCAGCCTTCCTGTCGTGAGAGCCCCGCTCGGCTTCCTGTCTGCTACCATTGTCTTCCCCCCACTGTCATGGAAAAAACTGTTCCCTCATGCCTTCCTGGCTCTGACGGAGTGGAATTCCCAAAAGCTAAGCCAAAATTTTGTGCTCCCTTATGGTGTTTCATTCAGATATTTGATCACAGACATATAACACAAACTAAAACTTCATCTTCATTGGCATGGCACTACTGCACTATACCTTAACAATTTCTAGTCACCCTCAGTTCTAGGTTACAGAAGTTTCTCCTGGGCTTGGTGGAAACCCTTCTTGTCTTTCAAGTCCTGTGCCCAGCACCCCGAAACAGAAGCGACTGAGTCAGCATTTTTGGTAGACTTCACTTTAAAAAGAAAACCCCAGTTTGGGCCAAGCACAACCTGTAGTAACCCTCACCCCCACACACTGCCCTTGTGGGACTTCTCCTGTCTGGCATGGGAAGAGAATACAGAACCTTAGCATCATATTAGACACCCCGAGCAGGTAGTGCCATCCACGTGGGAGTCACGCTGTCGTCAGTTACACAAGCTACTCTTTGGATGTGGTTTTTTTGTTGTTTTTGTTTGTTTGTGTTTTTACTTTGAAATGACCAATTGACGATTTAGAGAAAAATCAAATGGCAGGGTTTAAAAAATATTGCTTGGATGTGGCAAAAATATATCATGTAAGAAACAAAAAAATTATGAACAGTGGTATTGGGTCTTGAAATTCTTACCACCTCACAGAATTTCCAAGAAAGACAGACTGGAAAGAATTTGTCCTGCTTTTCAAGTTTGTCCTCAGCTGATGTTGACAGAATTGCTTTCTGTTCCTTTTAGAGAACTCTGTTCATGTGTGAAGCATGTCTATGTGTACATACACGTACGTGCACATGTGGGTCACCTCTTAAAATATTTTAAGTGATTTGGGTGTGGCAGCACACACCTTTAATCCCAGCACTCCAGAGGCAGAGGCAGGCAGAGCTCTGTGAGTTCCAGGTCAGCCTGGTCTACATAGTGAGTTCTAGGACAGCAATAGCTACACAGAGAGACACTGTCTAATAATAATAATAATAATAATGATAATAATAATAATAATGAATGTTTTGCTCATTGCTTTGTTTGGCATTATTAGATTGTATGCTGTGTGTTATATTGTAATTCACATTAATGCGTGTTCATCCTCCTCATTCCTACTCATGGTTGTATAATGTTCCGTTCAGTTGCCACATGGTTTTAGCTTTTGCGTGTGCATACGATGTGTGCATACAACATTTGTGTGTGTATGAGGGAGCACACTCACCACAGCACACGTGTGGCAATCACAGGTGTCACTCCTCACCGTCTACCATGCTGGAGTCAGATTTCCCACTGTTCATCCCCGAGAAAGCCAGGCTAGCTGGGCCACGACCTTCCAGAGAGCCATTCTCCTGTAGGAGTTGCTGGGGCTCCAGTCGTGTGTTGCCCTGTTCCCCTTACACAGCTTCTGGGGATCCAAATGATGTTTGTGCAGCCAACACTTCCTTCGCCCAGGGAACCATCTCCAAGTCTAGTAGAACATTTTTAAAAGCTGCACGTTGTTCAGGGGTTTATAGATATGTACTACCTCCAAGGTGAGCACAGTTTCGATCCATTCTGAATTTGTTCTCAGAATGAACTGTATAGCTGGGACAGTGTGGGCCAACCACACAGTAGAGTTCGTCCAAACTGTTTGAAAGATCAGTAATAAGAAGGCACTTAGAAGGTAACCGCTTTGTTAAACTCCACAAGATCCAGCAGTTTGTTCACCAGGAGAGGACTATTTTACCACAGACATCCCCTGTGTCCTGTGATGATAATTCGTAGATTCAGTGTTAGGTTGGTTTTATTCTTGTTTTAAAACCTCTGCCCCTATCATTCCCTGGCCTTACCCCGTCTCAGCCATCACCACCTTCTCGGAATTCACAGTGCAGGCTCCACCTCTGCATTGGTGTGGGCCGAATGGATTGTGGATGATTTGATCTGAAACCAGTCTACGTCTTCACTCTGCTTCCTCTGATCTAGCCCCTCAGTGTGCGTTCTAGAAGTCAAAAAAGAAAACCATGTTGTATTAGTCTCATGGATGCATACCTGACCAAAGCAACTTCAAGAAGGAAGGGTTGGCTCTGGCTCACGGTTTGAGGAAACGCAGTCTTGGCAAGAAAGTGTGGTGATGAGGACCTGGGCATAGACATGAAGTTGTCAACATCCTCATTTCCCAAGCAAGAAAGTTGAGACTCCAAGAGACGGAATAAATTGCCTCTGATTCAGATCCTCCAGCCCAGGCATCTCAGGGCCAGAATGAATCATGAAATCTCAACATCCTAGAATACATTTGTTCACTAAGACTGTTGGATTTCCTTTCTTCCTTGGGAGATTTAAGGGGCTAACAGCAAAAATCTATCAGGAAAGGGGATTTTTCTTCCTTCTCCTTCTGCCAGCTCCATTAAGAATGAGTCACAGGGTTCGGGAGCTAGCTTAGTTAGTAAAGAGCTTGTGGGCAGGCGAGAGGTCTCCAGTGTGATCCCCGAACCATCTAAAAACATACTTCATGACTCACGATTACAATCCCAGCACTGGGGAAGGAGAGGCAGACGGATCCCTGGGGGTCCCTAGGCAGCAGTAGCCTTTCTTACATGGTGAGCTACAGTCAGTGAGAGACCTTGTGCCTAGAAAAAGTTGATGGTGTCCGAAGAATAACACTTGACTTTGTCCTCTGACCTCCACACACATGCTTGCATACACACACCACACACACATGCACGCGTGCGTGCACACACACACATATACACATACACACACACGCATATACACATACACACACATACACACATACATACACACACATACACACATACATACATATACACACACATACTGCACACACGTATACACGCATACATACATATACACACACACCACACACACATCATACACACACACAAAGAGTGACTCAGAGAGAGGAGCCAGGAAGTCACAGGAGCCAACATGGCTTCCTCACCCGGGGTGAATGTGACACGTGCTCTACTAGACGCTGCTGAACATCATCTTTACACCAAACGACCCTTTAGGAAACTTCTTGTTTCCACTCTGGATGGCACTGCCAAGAAAACGTCCCCACGGGAAGCTTGGGATGTGGCTGGCAAACCCTGGGCCTTTAAGGACTAGGAGTCTACATGGAAAAACATCTGGCTACTCCTACCAGCTGAGGGAGCATAAGGAACTTGCCGATGACATGGCTCCTCCCCGAGAATTCATTCTCCGTCGAGATGTACTTGGCCCTGGTGTTGGCCTGCTTCGCCCAGTGTTAGCCCGGTGGCTGTTAGTCAGCAAGGTGTTGGCCCTGACCTAACACGCTTGTTTCCTGAGCTGTTCTCACCCCAAAGCGTAGCCTCTTCCAGCAAACCTGGAAGCTCCCCCAAGCAGACAATGGCAGGTCTCTAACTGCTGTGGACCAGGCTACAAATTGCATGGCCGCTGCTTTCATTGCTCCCTGAACACCCTTGATCCCAGTCATTGCCACGTTGAGCTCCGCAGCCCAGACCTGCTCTCCTTCCTAACTGGTCTCTGGCTTCACCTCTCACCACAGTGTCCTTGGCAGGAATGGCCCACATCTTTTATGAACAGATCATTGCATGGAAAGTTACACGGAAAACCATGGCAACCGGTCACCTGGGTAAGTACAGGCCAAACACCCACTTGGGTCTGAGGTACTGGAAAACGGAGACTATAAAGCAGTTTGGGGACTTTGTACTTCCCCCCTTCCTCTGAGCAGGGTAGTTTTATTCAGCTTGACACAAGCAAAAGTCATCTGAGAGGAAGGAGCCTCCATTAAGAAAACGCCTCCATAAGATGGGGTTGTAGGCAATCCTGACGGAGACACCTTCCCATGACCCATGCTATGGCCATGACTGACCCTGACTGGCCCTCAGATAAGCGGACATGAACTGATAGCTACATATACCCTATTTCCTGGATCTCCAGGAGTCAGGTAAAACTGGGGTCGGCAGTGTGCATCTGGATTCACAGTACTTCTGCCGGGAGATGGGAGAGAGTGGCGGAATTCCATGAAGTTCACAGCCAACTAGCCTGGTGTCTACAGTGACAAATAACAAAGGAATTCTGTCTCACAGAAGGTAGACAGTAAGAACCAACACACAAGGTTGTTCTCTCACCTCCACACGAATGCCAGGGCACACTTATACTTGTGTGTGATCCATGTGCGTGCACACACACACACACACACACACACACACACACACACACCACCTCTCTCTCTCTCTTACACTCATACACCCAAGCTCTCTCTTCCCCTCTCTTTCACACACACACACACACACACACACAGACACACACACACACAGAGGGAGCGGAATTAAAAAAAGAAGAGTTGGGTTGATGGCGCACGCCTTTAATCCCAGCACTCAGGAGGCAGAGACAGGCGGATCTCTATGTGTATGAGTTCAGCCTGGTCTACAGACCGAGTTCCAGGACGGCTAGGGCTAAATAGAAAAACCTTGTCTCAAGAAAAGAAAAAGAAAAGAGAGGGGGGATGGAGGGAGAGAGGAGAGAAAAGAAGAGAGAGAGAGAGAGAGAGAGAGAGAGAGAGAGAAGAAATGAGGCCTCAAAGCGCCCAGACAGCCCAGAGGAGGCTGGTTATGGAGTCTTGGTACTATGAAAGAGTCAGGACCAAGGAGTGATGTCTAGCCATCAGTGGACCTCAGCAACGGCTCAGTAACTGGGAAGTCTGAATATCAATCAGCACAAAAGGTAGGCACACAATGCTAAGAAAGGCCCTTCCTCTCAGGTGCTGGGCCTTGCTCCCTACTGTGGCTGAACCATGCTCTGCTCCTGACTCACACTCTTCTCGAGATGCCCAGGTCTATTCCACCCATCATTTATTCCCTGCTCCAGGTTTTCCGGCATTTCAATTGTAAAGGAAGATCTCAGCCTCCCTGGGTACCACCAGACTCACTCCCAATGAACATGCCAACTCTTAACAGGCATGAAGCCCACTCCTTCGAAGCTCCCTCGCCCTACCTGCCTGAGCTACACAACTTTGGGGGCTTTGGGGCCTTGAGAATGGGGGGCTTAACTGACAGAAGCAGCTCACTTGTGATGAACATTTTACAATACAGCCCTGCTCTTAGTCTGGTGAATTCTTGTGGTCTGCAGAAATATGAGGAGCAGCCAAGGGGCCTGTCACTAGGAAGGCCACCAAAACTTTCCCAATACAGTGAGCCAGAATCCTCGGGAACTGAGAGCTAAATCAAACCATTCTTCCCTGAAGTGTTTCCGCCGGATATTTTCACGGTGACACAGAAGTAACTAATACACAAGATGAAGAGGCCACTCGCTGAGGTCATGAAGGTGTGGAAATGGCATTTTATCATTCAGCGTGTCAAAGCGTGCTGCCTCGGTGCTGCGCCAGCAGAAGGTTTAAGCTCCACGACTCTCCTCTCCAGAACTTGGCAAAAGAGAAGACGTGCAAAACACAGCAGGCAGATCACAGTCATCAGGATCGCATGGTAGCACAGACAAAGGGTGATAGAAGGGCTGTGGCAGTGCCCTAGGAGATGGTACTGTAGGATCGGTCCTCCCAGGCAAACAGTCCTCATCTTCATCAAGTCCGCTGTGCCTGCTTCTAGAGACCACCGCTGTAGGTGGATTGTTCACGGGTTCATCAGAGGTGGGGTAGGAGGGTCACTGAGATTCTAGCCGTGAGCAAAATAAATCTGTCTAGACTCATGCACGCCGGGGACATTTGACAGCATCAATGGCCATAACAGGAAGAGTCTGGGCCCCAAGGTCATCAGATCAACTTGAAAAAAACACAAACACTTCATTTTCAAGGGCTGAGATGCATTCACCAAGTAGCAGCTGTGTCTCCCCCACCTCCTCTGCCTCCCCCCACAACACTGGCTACTGGAGTCTGGGCTAATTCACCAGAGTCCAGAGTCAGCAGGGGGATGCACAGCCTAAGGATCCTTGTACTGTCCTCCTGGCCAGTACAAGACCATGTCTTGGGGCTGGAGAGATGGCTCAGCAGTTAAGAGCACTGACTGCTCTTCCAGAGGATCCAGGTTCAATTCCCAGCACCCACATGGCAGTTCACAACTGTCTGTAACTCCTGTTCCAGAGGATCTGACAACCTCACACCAATGTACATAAAATAAAGTTAAATAAATCATAAAAAAAATTTAAAAAGTATACTAAGACTGTACTTGCCGGGCGGTGGTGGCACACGCCTAAAAAAAAAAAAAAAAGACCAAGTCTCTTGTTCATATCCTCAGGTCCCAAAGAATGAGAATAGTGGGGAATTCTTGGCTGGCATTCTTTAATAAACACCCCTACAAGTAGTTTTGAAGCAGTTCTCTGGAGAGCCGTTACCTGCCTCAGACACGCTCCCATGAGACTTGTGCTTCTGAGGCGACACTTTAAATTCCCACCTTAGAGTAAATGCAGTCTTCAATCACTCTGCAACAAACAGGGCCCATGCCACGATGGACCCATGGTTCATCTGGATAAACGTGCTATGGTCTCTCCAGCCTCACCTTGGCCTTTAGGTGACTTGGATTTTGTTTGCTCGGTTTTGCCTTGCTCCCCGCCACCCCCCGGCCTGTGTGTGCACGCTCATGTTTGCGTGGAGGACAGCCCCTGTCATTCTGTCCCAGTAAAGAGTTCCTCTCCGCTGCCACCTCCTTGCCCCATTTCTAGCAGAAGCCACAGTGGACAACCTCCCCCTGAGAGAGTGCTGGGTCGGAGGGTTCTGACCACCTTCCCATGCCGCAGAAGGAGGGTACTATGGTTTGGATATATAAAGTCCCCGCAGACTCAGGGTTTGAAAGCCTGCTCCACAGCTTGTACTGCCATTTGGGGGAAGTTCTGGAAACTTAGGGGATGGGGAAGTAAGTCTCTAGGTGTGGGTAGGCAAGAGTTCTCTCTCTCCTTCTTCCTCTCCCTCTCTCTCTCCTCCCCCACCATGCTTCCTGGTCAACCACAAACCGTTCTCCTTGCCACACATTTCCACCACCATGGTGTTCTGTTCAAGTCCATTGAGGCATCAAGAGACCAGGAACCGAAGCCATGAGCAAAATAAATCTGGCCTTCCTTAA
>PVIU01017249.1:0-42499 GCA_004026605.1 Ondatra zibethicus
TTCAGTGCACAGAAGCTCAGGCAGTGCACATCATCATACAGTTTGTTTGGAGAAATGGCCTATTGGGCAGCTATTCACTGGCCGATTGGCTGTACCCAATGTACTAACAGGATGTTTGGTTACTTGGAAATAGCATGATTGGAAAATTGGTGAGAAAAGACATCTGGGGAAGAAGTTTGTAGATAGATCTCATCAAATGGACAAAGGGTGTGAAGGTACTTGCATCCAATGTAAATACTTCCCCAAAGGTGACTTCAGCTGAGGAGTTCAATAACCAACTAGACAGGATGACTCTTACTGTAAGCATTCAGACTCTTTTCTTAGACATTCATGTAATTGTCAAGTGGGATCAAGAACAAAGTTACCATAGTGACAGAGATTCATGTTAGAAATGGGCCCAACATCGGATTTCACTCACCATGGCTGACATGACTACAGTTACTACTGAGTGCCAGACGAGCCAACAGGAGAGACCAACAATGAGCCCCCAATGTGGCACCATTCCCTATGATGATCAGCCTGCTACCCAGTGGCAAGTTGATTACATTGGAAGACTTTATCCGTAAAAAGGACAACTCTTTTTCCCTAATAAAGTTGGTACTTATTCTGGTTATGGATTAACCTTTCCTATATGAAATACTTCTGCCAAAACCATCAACAATGAATTCACTATGCCTCCTCTTGAATTCCTTAAGTATGGATGTGACTGCAGCTGAAACATCTGGATTTGATCTCAGGTAGTATTCATATGTCAAAACAGAATGTTGTCTGACTTTCCTGTCCTGCCTGGTTCTTACAGTCATTAAGTCCCAAAGAAATCACACAGAGCTCTACATTAAATATAAACTGATTGGTCCATTAGCTCAGGCTTCTTATTAACTCTTACAAATTGTATTAGCCCATTATGCTTGGCTATGCTAGCTACATGGCTTTGTACCTTTTTTTCAGTGAGGTAGTCACATCTTGCTTCTTCTGTGGCTGGGTCACAACTGCAGACAAAGCTTTCCTCTTTCCAGAATTCTTCTGTTCTCCTTGACCCACATCTACTTCCTGTCTGGTTGTCCTGTCTATATTTCCTGCCTAGCTACTGGCCAATCAGCGTTTGTCAAAAATATAATTGACAGAATACAGACCATTTTCCCACACTACTTCCCCCTCTTTTTTTTAAAAAAAAAAAAAAAACAACAAGAACTCTGAATCTAATATCCTTTGTTTAGCTTTTCTGCTAACCATTAGCCATAACAGCTTGTAACCAACATTCTAGACAAAGGAAAATATCCATAGTCCATTTTTTTCAAAATGTGGGAGTGGTATTCCAGGCTACTTCCTGCTGGTTAGGGGCACTGATAATCTTATGGGGAACTAAAGAAAATTTAAATTATGATCAAGTCCTGACTGGAGTATCCTTTGAGGCTTGATCATCTCAGGCAGCATCTTGAATCTGTTCTGGATGTAAAACTCAGATATCTGGGCCATTTGTTCCAACTGGAGATTTCTCAGGTGGTCTTTTTTGATCAAACCTGATTTTCCTTAACTCAGAATAAATCCATAGCCTCTCATTTCCTGTGGAAACAAAAGCAAAAATTCTCCAAAGTATATACATTTTGACTTCAACTTTGAAGTCAAGGTATTTCCAAAATACCTATCTTGGATTAATTCAGCAGCATTTATAAACAAATATCTTTTAGCAGTTGTTGCTCCTTTCTCAGCATTCAAACAATTCAAAGAGAGCATAATAACATACAGTATCCAGAATCTCTTTGTAATTTTCATCTTTACATGGCCTTATTTTAACTTCTATTTCTTTTATTTTTATTTTTGGCTTTTTGAGACAGGGTTTCTCTGTGTATCTTTGGCTGTCCTGGAACTCCCTCTGTAGACCAGGATGGCCTACAACTCAAGAGATCTGCCTGCCTCTGTCTCTCAAGTACTGGGATTACAGGTGTGCAAATACATCTTGATTTCACAGATATCTGTCTGCCTCCCTCTTCCAAGCATTGGGATTAAACGTGTGTGCCACCACACCTTGAACTCACAGAGGTCTGCTAGCCTCTGTCTTCCAAGTGTTGGGATTAAAGGTATGTGCAACCACACCCAACTATCTTTTTTAAAGGACTTAAACCTTTTTTTCTTTCCCAAGCCTGCATATATTTTTAACACACTGTAAAACATGTAGAGGATTTCCTTCCTCTTTGAAACTCTTTACTGTATATCTCTCTTTTTCTGACCACATGAATCTTTAATTTGCTAGGCAATATGGCTAGAAGTAAAACTGTGGCTTTGACAGCTGGATCCAGCACATTCCTTAGCTTTCTGAGATTCCAGTCTCATGGAGGAGGTACTGGGTGGAAGCACGTTTATTGCCACAACTCTATGGTATTTCAAGGTCCCTGCCAGCAAGCAAGCTGCATCAGTCTGCTCACAAACCACAATCAAATGCTGTGTAGCGGGACTTCCTGCCTGAAAGAGTCAGAGTTTGTAATGGCAGGATAGCCCAGAAAGCTGGCATTTTAAAATGGCATGGATTTTGTCCTGCTATGGCTGAAAACCAAAAAGGATGTGGTCAGCTTTTCATCAACACCATTTAATTGTTTCGTGGGAGGACCTTTTAAAAAAGCTGCAAGGTTTTGCAACTAAAGCTGAGTGAGTAAGCCTCTTTTAAATAAGACGTGTCTCTAGCAAACAGAGTCCACCTGAGAAAATGCTGCTATTAGTAAGCTGTGCTTAACTCTATTCTTTTTTGTCTAGAATTACTCCCCCAGCTCTCTCAGTTGTCCACGTGGGCACTGAGACCTTTAATCCCAAGACTTGGGAGACAGAGGTAGAGGGACCTCTGCGAATTCAAGGTGTGACTGCACACACTTTAATTTTAACACTTGGGAGGCAGAGACAGGTGGATCTCTGTGAGTTCAAGGACAGCCTGATCCATAGAGGGAGTTCCAGGACAGCCATGTTACTCTTTTTTCCACAGGAAATAAGAGGCTGTGGATTCATTTTGAGTTAAGAAAAATCAGGTTTTATTATAAAAGACCACCTGAGAAATCTCCAACAGGAGTGAATGGCCCAGATGCCTGAGTTCTACATCTAGAACAGATTCAAGACTATTGTCATTTGAGCAAGACACTGCTCTTACCTGGAGTGCTTGATAGTATGCTGTATGAACTGGACATGCAGGACCCACAGAAAAATGAGTACTGAGCTTGCCTAAAGGTAAGATGGCTAGGAAACAAGTCTGGGTGTCCTGGAAATATACAAGCAGCCTCCCCCAACAGAGGACATAGAAATTTACTCAAAAAGTTACAGCTGCATCCTTCTATACAGTTGTCAAGGACATGGCAGAGAGAATACAGACTCTCCTATAAATGTTGCTATCAAAACTTGATATCTAACCAATATTAAGGCAACTAATCTCAATCTCACACTTGATATAAAAAATAACCCAAAATGGATCAACTATATATTAGTATAACAATTAAAATAATCGATAGAAGAAAAGCTAAAGCTATTATACCTACAACACCAGCATTACACCTCAGGCTCAAAGAACAATTCAGAAGAGTGTGTGGAAACACTGTAAGAGCAATGGAACCAGGATGTCTTCTCTGAGACCACTAGGTGAAAAGCTATAATTTGAACTGCCCAGAGTGAGAAAATTAGTTCTTTCTAGAGATGAACCCCATAATTGATTCTCCAGTGCCAAGTAGTGAGCCTAAAAGTATACACATATGAGCAACACTAATGACCTCAACAGGCATATTTACACACACAGTTTTAAAAAAAGGTATCATTGTTGAGTGGGACTGAATTGGGCAAAGAAAATGTTCCCATAACCTGTTTATACTTCTAAGATTGTACAACATACATGTTCCCAGGTAATGTGAAAGAATGCATAAAATAAATCTTCAGTATTCCACATACCAATGCTCTTCCTTTTGGCCCCAAGCGACTCATATATTCATTGCAGGAAAATACATCCTCATTCAGGCAGGAGGCACCTTGGGATCCTGACACTTGTTTAGTCCATAGAGAAATGGGACAATTTAGTAGATGTGCCCAGCTCCCACAGTCCTCTGTCTTGAGGTCTTTTTCATAGACTGACCATACCCTTAAAGGAGTCATTTGTCATCAGGACACAGCATGGACATGTGGGGCTCCCCACTTATCCCATGGGGATTGCTGTTCTGCTGACTCCCAGATAAGGAATGACATCTATGAGTATTTGCTTAGCTCTGATTAGTGCTGTGGAGCTTTTAAAATAATGAGTAGTTTAAGAATGTTAATCATTTTGGGGTATTTGTTTTCTATTTTTAATGCCAGGTGTCTGTCACATGTGATGTGAAGACAACACAGACTCCATCTTTCCTCTTTGCATTTCTGTGAGAAAACATGACCAAAACTTAATAGAATAGTGAAGAAACTGAGGATTCAGTTGGTATGAGCAGGTGGAAGAAAAAGCTCTTATGCACCATTTGGCAGATAAAGTCCCTTCAAAGATCAGTGGCAATGGATCTGATACAGAGTATTCTTGTACACCTGGCCACACTTCTGTTCAATTTGGGGTTCACTGGTTAGCCACACATTGCAGTACCATATGTAGGTAACCGCCCCATGTTGGGCACCATATATCAGGAACTGGCCTCAACAAAAACAACTCTTACCAGAGTACAGGCATGGGGATGTAGATATATTAGTAAAGAATATGAAGACAAAAATAGTAAAACAGAAACCATAAAAAATACTGGGAAAGCATTCCATGAATATTGAAATTGTCCATGTTTAATTTTCCACATACTACTATACACTAATACAAAAGTGAGGAGAATGCCAAAAAAGACTTCTTTTAACAGGATACAAATGACAACTTGAACAGTCAATTGTTTTAACACTTTGAGGCATCAATTCATTAGCATTATGGTATTTAGGTACTAAAGACATTCCAGACCAAGTATCCCAAAGGTTTACTCTGCAGGTAACCTCATATTCCAAAAAAAATAAAAACAAACAAACAAAAAAACAGGAGGAAACGTACATTTAGATATCTTGAATATCTGTCAGGATAAAAAAAGGCTCTAATTTTGGGCCTTCACAAGCAGCTGAGAGGGAGCATTCATGTCTCTGTTGTGATTTGATATAGAATAACATAAAAACAGGGTATGAGTAGACTATTAAATCTCAGTGAGTGAACACATGATAATCCACAGAGTATGGGTTCTCCAGATTGTTCTGTGACCTAATAATGAATTACATCAAGACAGAGTATGAATAGAATATTAAGAAGTTTTCAATGTGTGAATACCTGTAATCCTCAGAGTATGTGTTCTCCAATATGTATTCGTTCATTCTTTTGTAGACTTATTGATATGCAAAAGTTTGACCACAATGAGTACATTCATAGGTTTTCTCACTAATACAGGTTTTTTTAATCTATTCTAAAACTATTGTGACATAAAAGGCTGTAACACACTAAATACATTCATAGAATTTCTCTCCAGTATGTGCTCTTTTATGCCTTCGAAGACCACTGAGATATGCCAATGATTTAAAACAGTGATTACATTTATGGGTCTCTCTAAGGTATGTGCTCTTTTATGCATTTGATGATGACTGTGATGTGCAAAGGCCTTACATTATTGATTACATACATAGGGTTTCTCTCCAGTAAATGTTTTTATGAATTTGAAAATAACTACTACATGCAAAGTTTTACCACACTGATTAGTCAGAGGTTTTCTCTCCAGTGAGGGTTCTCATATGTATATGGAGACTGTTGTGACATGCAAAGACTTTATCACACTGAGTACATTCATGGGTTTCTGTCAAGTATGTGCTCTTTTATGCATCAGAAGGTTACCATGACATTCAAAGGCTTTACTACCTGATTACATTCATAGGGTTCCTCCCTAGTATGTATTCTTTTATGCATTTGAAGATGACTGTAACATGAAAAGGCATTACAAAACTGATTATATTCATAGTGTTTCTCTTAAGTATGTGTTATTTTATGCCTTTGAAGAAGACTGCTATATATAAAGGCTTTATCACACAGATTACATTTATAGGGTTTCTCTCCAGTATGTGTTCTTTTATGCACATGTAGATGACCCTGACGTGCAAAGGCTTTACATTATTGATTACATTCATAGGGTTTCTCTCCAGTAAAAGTTCTTTTATGAATTTGAAGATAACTAATACATGCAATGTTTTACCACACTGATTAGTCAGAGGTTTATTCTCCATGAGGGTTCTCATATGTATGAGACTATTGTGACAGGCAAAGACTTTATCACACTGAGAACATTCCTAGTGTTTCTGTCAAGTGTTTGCTCTTTTATGCATCAGAAGGTGATCATGACATTCAAAGGCTTTACTATCTGATGACATTCATAGGGTTTCTCTCTAGTATGTGTTTTTTTATGCATTTGAAGATGACTGTGACATGAAAAGGCATTATGAAACTGATTACATTCTTAGTGTTTCTCTTAAGTATGTGTTATTTTATGTCTTTGAAGAACATTGCTATATGTAAAGGCTTTATCACACAGATTACATTTATAGGGTTTCTCTCCAGTATGTGTTCTTTTATGCACATGTAGATGACCCTGACGTGCAAAGCCTTTACCACACAGATTACATTCATAGGGTTTCTCTCCAGTATGTGTTCTTTTATGCACATGAAGATTACCCTGACGTGCAAAGCCTTTACCACACTGATTACATTCATAGGGTTTCTCTCCAGTATGTGTTCTTTTATGCAGTTGAAGTTGACTGTGACTTGCAAAGGCTTTACCACACTGATTACATTCATAGGGTTTCTCTCCAGTATGTGTTCTTTTATGAACGTGAAGATGACCCTGACTTGAAAAGGCTTTATCACACTGATTACATTTATAGGGTTTCTCTCCAGTATGTGTTCTTATATGCATTTGAAGATGACTGTGACATGTAAAGGCTTTACCACACTGATTACATTCATAGGGTTTCTCTCCAGTATGTGTTCTTTTATGCATTTGAAGATGACTGTGACATGCAAAGGCTTTACCACACTGATTACATTCATAGGGTTTCTCTCCAGTATGCATTCGTTCATGTATTTGAAGACTACTGTAACATACATAGGCTTTACCACACTGATTACATTCATAGGGTTTCTCTCCAGTATGTGTTCTTTTATGTATTTCCAGATTACTGTGACGTACAAAGACTTTACCACACTGATTACATTCATAGTGTTTCTCTCTAGTAAGTCTTCCTTTATGCCTTTGAAGATGACTGTCACATGCGAAGCCTTTAATTTTTTGAGGGTATATAGAAGTTTTCTCTCCAGTTTGACTTCTTTCAAGCCTACAAGGATAATGGCACATGAAAAAGTGTTACCATTCAATACACTGTTGACTCTTTATAACTGTATCAAATATTTTTTAAATTTGTTCCAATTTTAAAGAGATTTTAGACCTTATTGTTTTATCAATGTGCTTATACTCATGTTGTTTCCATTTACTAAGGATATTTTGCAACTTTGAAGATACCTTTGATGGTAAGATTCTTTATTACATGAGTCACATTTAGAGAATCATTTTTTTATACTGAATTTTGCACATATTTGAAGAAAACTGGAAAAGGTCATATCTTTAATATCCTTATTGAATTTATAAATTTTCCTATACTGTGAGAGATACTACATTTCCTAAGTGAGCTAGGACAAATAGAAGCATTACTCATTATTATTACTCAAGTGTATTTTCTACAATGTGCATTTTTTGATGTATTAATATTAAAAGAGAAAAACCAATTACTTGAATACTTGAATGATATTCAACAAGCATTCTCAACCTGGGGACTGCTATATAACTTCTAATTATTCTGAGATAGAAGTATGTTATGTTTTTCCATATCCCTATGCTCATAAGCCTTGTATCCAGAGTGACATATGATATGATATAGTAAAGGAAAAATAAGAAATAAAAGGTTTCCAATTGAATTCAGAGTTTGACACTCTGTCCTCATAGACTTGTGGTACAGGGATTAAGGTTTCTCCACAACTGCCCCTTCATTCTTGACTCTAATTGCACCCTCAATAAACAGCACAATCACATCAAGTATATAAGTGACACAATCTTCAACAGGGACTATTTGCATATTAGAAAGTCTTGGAGACATACTTATCACCACTTCAATGTTTATAATTTTTGTAATATGAGTGGTATGGAAGAAACTGATTGATAATTCTACAGCATAGATGTCATGATGCTATGACTCAAATGGTGATATCTGTTAAGACACTGTTTCCTTAGCTTCTTTCTTAAAAACATGGCTTTCAAAGGCAATTCATCCAGCTGAAACTGAGGTACATGGTTTTGTGACAATGTAATAATCACTGCTGCAATTAAAGTGTCATTATTTAGTATGTTGTTTTTGTTTAAAACTTCCAGTACACACTACAATTTCTTCAGAACATTTGTATCAGCTTTCACATGAAAATTACCTTTCATATCTTCTAGACCATTGAGAATGCTTTTCAATATTATGGTCTTCCCAACTGTATCCTAAAATATAATATCAGAAAATATATGTAATATTGAAAATGATGCAAAATTTTAGTTGCTATCTTCTCTGAACCTTAGAACCATACCTGATTTATTCAGCCATTGTTCTTCTCTCTTAATCAAATTTGAGAAGAACATCAATAACCAATGAACTGTTGTACCCTTATTTTGAAACATAAAAGAAAGTTCAGTCTTACCTATAATAGTGAGGTTCCTGTAGGTCTCCAACATAACATCTTCATAGAGTTTCTTCTGGGAAGGATCCAGCAAAGTCCATTCTTCCAAAGTGAAATCAACATGCACATCATCATAGGTCACAGCATTCTAAAATTTCCAATGCATATGTAAAATAGAAAGCATGATAGTGACAGCATTGTAAATGTATAATTCTTTGAGAGTATACTCACATATTTCTGGGACTTGCCCCCAATTATTCCATATCATAGACATTATAATTTAGTCACCAATAACTTTTGAAGGAAACAACATAGGATGTTTACCTTTATCATTTATTGACCCCTTGAATTAGCTATCACCTGGAAGAGAAATTTCTATAAACAAACATAGAGAGACAAGTAAATAAATCAGTAGTACAAAGGACACATAGGAAAAAATTGTATGGACAATTATCTAGTACCTACAAAAACGAAGAACAAAATGGGTAAACTGGGTACATTGGATCATGCCTCTAATTCCAGGACTCAGAAGGCAGAGACCTCTGAATTGAATGCCAGACAAGTCTATTCAATCATGTCTAGGACAGTCAGAATTACATACTAAGAACCTGTTATCTATGTATAAATCAGCAAAAAAAACCCAAAAAACAAACAAACAAAAAATCAACAATAGGATATGTTTTACAGAGACAAAACCATCAATCAATAATATAAAAGCAAAAGAAAGGACTGTTGGCCCACCTTTAATCACAGCACTTGGGATACAGAGTCAGAGGATCTCTGAGATTGAGGCTAGCCTGGTATACAGAACTACTTTCAGGACAGCTAGGGCTACATGGACAAATATTGTCTCCAAAAACTTACAAACAAATAGCAGCCTACTAAACTGCCTTATCACTGAATTGCAATAATTTATACTGAATCTTATGTAACAGTACTATAATGGTGGTGAAGGCATGACAGCACAAGAAGGAAGCTTACTGATCAGTATCAAACAACACAGTACACAAGGAACAGGAAATAGGTTGAGGCAGCGGAGACTCTGATCACATTCCCAATTAGGAATTTCATCCAGAAAGTCTCTTCCTACTAATGATTTCACAAGCAATAGCAGAAAGTCACCAAGGGATGATATATGTTCAAATGCATGATAGTAATAAAAAAGGCATGTAAAGATGTAAAATACCCAGGGAGTCAGGATCCTGAATAATATTCCATTGATTTTGAACTTTTTGATGGCTGATGGGTAAGAGGCAGCTGGTGGAAGACATGGGATTAGAAACATCACTGCAAAATTGAACTGATTTAGGTACTTTGGGTTATCTTTTTGTTACTTTGGCTTTTATTGAGCTTTACATTTTCTTCCACTCCATTCCCTTTTTTCCCCTCTCCCCTTCTACTCTCTCCTTTGACCACCACACTCCTGATTTACTCAGAATATCTTGTCTTTTTTAGCATTCTATATAGATCCATGTATGTCTTTCTTAGGTTCTTCTGATGTCTAGTGTCTCTGGGGTTGTAGCTTCTAGGCTGGATTTCTTTGCTTTATGAATAAAAGACACTTATGACTGAATACATACTATATTTGTTATATCTGTCTTTCTGGGTCTGGGTTACCTCACATAATATGTTTTTTTCTAGATCTATCTATTTGTCTGCAAATTTCAAGATGTCATTATTTTTTACTTTTGTGTAGTACTCTATTGTATAAATCTACCACATTTTCTTTATCCATTCTTTAGTTGAGGGGAATCTAGGTTTGTTGTGGGAGGCATTTAGTTGGTTCCCAAATGCTCAGCATCTAAATGCTGCGGGAGCTACTTCCGCTCCTTCAGCCAATAGCCTTTAAGATACCAGCCCACTGAGGCATGGTGTCTCCCGCTTCTGGCCTCCGGCTGTTAGAAGAGGGACCGGGCAGACCTGTATGGGATCGGATGTATGTTATGTACATAGGACAAAGCCTATTCCTGATTAGGTCTTGCACCTGGATAAACAATGAAGTCAATTCTGTGTCATTTTGTATAAGTTCAGCGGTTTCAATATGCAAGATAACCTCCCCCTTTTGTTTAAGTAAGAGAGTTCCAAACCCAATACAAAACAATATACATTAGGAACAGATATCAAGTATAAGATTAGAATTACAATCAGCATAAACAATATTAAGCAAGGAACATATGCTAAATGTTTTAATAAACATTCTATCCTAAGGAGTCTAAGTCTTGTATTGGAGATGGCTTGGTTAGATCATAAGAAGATGGTAACTATGATTATCTAATCTTCAACCCTATCAAAGGCCTGAGAAGGGAGATAATATTACTTGAGCAGGCAGGAAGTACAATCAAGTAGCTTCCAAAGTGAGCGATATATGACAGAGACAACTAGCTACCTGAGCAATCACCCAAAGTCTCATTTTGCAACTTTGAAGTGACCAACTTTGGCTATGGCCTAGAATAACTGACAGACCATTTTCAAAGGCAAGAAAATTTTCAACCGTCTTACCCTGTCTTGGCAAGATTTGACAGTCCTGTTTATCCATTTCTGGATACTATATATCTTGTCAGTGGTTGAGGCATGGGCATTTCTTTGCCCAAAGGCCAGTTTTTGCCAAGAAGAAAACAGGCTCCAAGTGGAGTGTCTTGGGTGCTCAACATTCTCTCGGGAATAGATCAGAGCTGACAGGAGCAATTATGTCTCATGTCAACAAAAGCCTAAGTTATTTAAATGCCATGTTCCACAGATCCTTGAAGTGGTTGAAGATATCTATCTATACAGAATATAATCTCTATGTATCTAAAGAACCTGATTAGTCTAACTATAAGTATGACAAACATAGATTAATATTGATCTATAATTCTCAATACCTATCTAACTTAAAGACTAAGACAATAAACAACTGTGCAATAAATTAGGACAATGTCATTCACTTATAATAAAGAAAATGATATTTGTTAAGATCACTTAGTCATCATTTTGTTTCCTGTGACAGATGATTGCCTATAAGTCTGTGGCAGAGTGAGGAAATGAAAACTTTCCAAACCTAATGCAAGATAGCAGACTTTTATAGAAACAGTAAATGATTTATGTTATACACGTAAAGCAACGTGTTCTGCTCTAAGAGCTTTATGAGTCACAAGAACTTTTGAAAACAATTCTATCTACACATTTGGTATATTTTATCTGTGTGAGAGAGGATGTCTTCCATGTATATACAAGTGACATACAAGAGAAGAGGTTGTCAATTCCCTGGATCTGGAGTAGCAAGGGATTATGAGCCTTCCAACTTGGGTATTTGGATACGAGCAGGCCTAAAAATTTCAAGTCACTAAAAAAATTCTTAAATTTTAGACTTGCATGAGATGAACAACACTTCAATTCTATCACTCTGGTTCTTATATGAGAAATAACTTTTACAAACTTTTATACCTACTATGGAAATCAAAATGGCAGTTCCTCAGAAAATTGGGAATAGATCTACCCCCAGGATTCTATTAAACTATTTTGGAGCACAGGCCCAAAGGATGCCCATTCTGTAGCTGTTTTTTTCCTTCTTTGCTCTTTTGGAGGTTTACCACCCAGTTCCCAAATAAATCAAATAGATACTTATTCTTACCTATGAATACCCAGGCTGGACTTGGTTTCTTTCCATACAGCACTCCTTAACTTAAATTATCTCATCTACATTTCACCTCTGGTCTTTCATCTTTCTCTATTATAAATACTTTTCTCTACTTCTTCCTCCACGGCTGGCTGTGCAGCTGTGCCCCTGCTGCCCTCCTATCCTCTTCGTCCTCCTTAATTCTTCTCTTTCACCTTTTATTTATTCTCTCTTCCTGGAAGCCTCACATATCCTTCTCCTGCTTAGCTACTGGCCATCCAGATCTTTATTATACCAATCAGGCAAAGTTATACAGTTTCACAGAGTTAAATAAATGCAACATAAAAGAATGCAATACACTCTTGCATCATTAAACAAATATTCCACAGCATCACTGAATGTAATACATCTTCAAACAATATTTCACAAGATTTCCCCCTAGTTGTAAGTATCTTTTCATTAGAATTTGAAATATTTCAAGTTAATAAGCAATGTAATCAATCTCAGGGGATCTTGATTAACCCTTGCTGCTTATTAAGCATGTCTTTTAGGGTGCCAGATGAAGTGTTAACTAATGAATTTTTATCAAGAAAATACAGGGATTCAGAAATCAGGGGAAAGAACCTGAAGAATTAGAGAAG
Source organism: Ondatra zibethicus (assembly GCA_004026605.1). Classification (NCBI taxonomy): domain Eukaryota; kingdom Metazoa; phylum Chordata; class Mammalia; order Rodentia; family Cricetidae; genus Ondatra; species Ondatra zibethicus. The sequence goes on from PVIU01017249.1 coordinate 12,956, forward strand.
CAGCGAAGCAGTCAGCGGTGATTCAAACCTCGTCCATTCCTCCATCCACAAAAGGTCAATATTCTCTAACAACCCCACCTTGCTACTTTATGTTTCTTATCTTTCCACAGTATTGTAAACTTCTATGTATTTTTTGTCAGCTAATAGCTATTTCTGCTCTCTGACTCCAAGTAAGCTTTATAATCAAAATATGATCAACATATCACACAGCATCCTGTAACTTCTCATATATTTTATTCTTTTGCAAGTTCTACTCCCCATATGCAACTCTCCATGGCAGATGTCTCATTGCTTGGGTATCTCAATATCCTGTGGTCTCAAATGCAAACCAGCTTCATCTCCATTGCTTCATGCAATGAACTCTCACAATCTCTTCACTGGGTCTATGCCTCTGCCAAACATAGATAGGTAAAATAGTGATGTACTGATCACATAAGAAGAATCCATGACCTTTACATTTTTCATCATTCCTGTTTCCTGAATCAATACAACATATATTATCCCATCAAAATACAATGGACACCACAAAGCCTAGACCAAATTTGGTGCAGTTTATGTATGATGTTGCTCCTGGGACAAGGAATTACTTTTGTACTCTTTCATGAAATAAGGACTTAGAGGGATAGGGAACCTTCATAGGCTTCAAATGTAGAGCAAGTTTCTTCCCTTTAATGGAGCTAAACTCCTTGACAATCCCTGAATCTTTTTTTAGCATTATATTGCCATCTGAAACTACCTAGTGCTATTTTTCTCAATGAAATGCAGACTTATTTGATTGGGATAATCTTCTATATGGTGTGATTATGTGTTCTCTTTTATGGTTAATGAATAAAGCTCTTTTGGTGTATGGCAGGGCAGAATATAGATAGGTTGAAAAAAACAAACAGAGATATAGAGAGAAAGATGGCAGAGTAATGGAGACAGCAAGGTGTAAGGTAACAAGCCAGGAATCACAAGACAGAAATAGTCCTTAATAGTCTGAGCCATTGGCCAAATATTTATAATTAATATAAGCTTCTGAGCGGTTACTCAGAAATTGGCGGCTGGGAGAGAAACGTCCAACCTCATTTTTCATTTCTTTCTTTTTTGTTTCCTTTTCCCTGTTGATGTGAATGTATCATCAGTAATAACCATCCAACAGAAGAAATATTTTGTCTAAAAAATCAGACTGTTACTTTTTAATAATGCCTTACTCACTTTCTTGGGATATGGAGAGAATAAGAAGGAATTTGGGCCAAAATGTTACACAAATGACTGCTCGCTAAAGTTTTCATGAAGTTCTAAGCACCTGTGCTTACTTGCCAATCAACTACAAGATTGTAATCAAAATCAAAGTCCAAGGAATCAATTAACAGCACTCATCCTATACACTCAAATTCTCTTTTTCACCAATTTAAGAAAATGGGTTGGGTGAGCAGGGCTATTCCACCAAAATAGGAGAGATTCACTTGAAGCGTTCTCAAGTTGTAACTTTGTAGAAAATATTTTGACTACTAATAGGATCTCATGTTCTTATGATGAAGAAAAGCATTTCTTAGGATCATCATTTGACACTATTTTGTTTCCTATGATGAATGAAAGCCCTCTAAGTCTGCATCAAACTGAGGAAATAAAAACTTTTTCAAACAAAATGCAAGACAATAGATTTTTAAAAAAGCAGTATACACCAAAAGCAACTTATTTTACTCTATTTGCTTTATAAGTAACAAACACTTTTGAAAACAAGTTTATTGTTATTTTTTCATATGTTTTACATGTGTGAGAATGTTTTGTATGAATAACATACAAAAAGGGATTTCAGATCTCTTGGATCTGGAATAGTAAAAAGTTCAAAGCTTCCCAATTTGAGTGTAGGTAATGGAACAAAGGTCATCACCCAAAAAGAACATGTGGTAAGTCACATACCAAAACCCATAATACCTTCTGTCCAATAAACCAAAAGTCTTTCACAGAGTAACAACAACAAAAACAAGAAAGCCAAAATAAATAAAGAAGTGAATAAATGATCCTTGAGAACATGACACATTAAAATTAAGGTTTTGTGTATTTTGAATTTGCACCATAAAATTAATTCAATAAAATGACAACGCCCAACAGTTTATAACAGGGAAGTTGATCACAAAGTTTCATTCACAGTGGAAACACTCAGAATGCTCAATAGAATTGTGAGAAAGTAGTACACAGATTGATATAATATGACTTCAATATTTACCACATAGATACAACAATTAAAAATATATACAATATTTGTGAAAGAAAAAGCCAAGAACAAAGGCATGAAAATATTGTCAACTTTTAATCAAAAGAACAAAGGAAACTTAAGAAGGAAAAGTGTGATTTTGACCAATGTTACCAATCTATCTTTGATCATATCAGTATGGGAATTAAATAAATACAGACTTCACAACATTCACAAAATTAGTTCAAAGTGACCTTTAATTTTTTTCTCTGTCCACTTACTAACATTTCTTCCAAAGACAAAAACCCCATGCTCTAGAGCTCTCTCTGCAAATGAAGGTGATCTCTTGCTAAGGTTCTGCAGCCCTATATACCTCCTTGTGGTTTAAGTAAAATGCAGTCCTTCCCCGACTAAAGCCCAATTCCAGAACAACATAGAAGAATAATTTAAAATCTACTTCTCACCACAAGGATTATGCCATATTATTTGAATTCTGACCTATCTACCTGTCCAGCACCGTGCACACCTGAAAAACCTCTGCAGATCAGAAACTCCTTTTGGCCTCTGGAACTAAACTTCACTGAATCACACCACTGTGGCTGTTGGAAAGAGAAAGTTAACAGTATTGTAGTCATGTATTGCTGAAAGATGATTCCATCAACATCTTTCTAACAGATTCTTAACTACTTTTATCACTTATGAGACAAACCTGAGAGTGGAATGCCACATTCAGAACTTCCAGAAACCATACCTTCAGATTTCCAATCTGTCTTCCTTCTGCACACAAAAGGAGTGCTCATGTGTGCACACTGGACAGTTACTACAAGCATCATATCCTCCCATTCCTGGGTGGCAGAGTTTCCCACTTCCCAGTAAATCCATACACAGGAACGCTCAGAGGACAAGGGCCACTGTCCAAGTCACCACATGGACCCACATAATCAGTCTGGCTCATGGTCCATCAAAATCCCAGCAGAAATAACAGCACAGCAGACCTGCTCTGAACATGCCAAACTCACCAAGGCACAGCTTGTTGTCTTCCTTACAACTCACTACAGCAGCAGACATAAATTCCAGAAAGAACCTGAAAACTACATGTCACAGGGAGGATAAGAGAACAAGGGCCATTGTCCAAGTCACCACATAATCAGTCTGGCTCATGGTCCATCAAAATCCTAGCAGAAATAACAGCACAGCAGACCTGCTCTGAACATGCCAAACTCACCAAGGCACAGCTTGCTGTCTTCCTTACAACTCACTATAGCAGCAGACATGAGTTCCAGAAAGAACCTGAAAATTACGCATCACCAGTAATCCTGATTGCTCAGACTCCCCAAAGTTCCCTATAGGTTAGGACCTCCCAGATGTGCCTCAGAATACTATCACTCCCCTATTGGGTGACCGAAGATCAAATGACTCTGGCAACACAGTCCATCTAGCTCTGTCAGAGCTAGATAGAACTTTATCTTCTGCTCTCCTAGAGCACATCCTGTTCCTCATCCAAAACACATTTTTTTGTTCTTTTTGTGCACATCACATTACATATGCAATGTCTAGTACAGTCAACCCATTGCCTCATACCTGGAAAATCATGCTGACAAACACAGGTCACAGTCAACTGTTGTTAAAGATAAAGAGGGCATGAATTAGAAAACAAAGAGGGGTCATGGTATGCTTGGAGGCAGGAAGGAGAATATAGATATGATAGAGTTATAATCTCAAAATTAATTTTGAAATGTTGAAACAGACTTTATAGCCATGTGGTCCAGACTAGGGATTAGAGGATATCAAAGAGTTCTCAGACCTTTTCTCTAAAGATGCACATCTTAAACAAGAAAAATAATAGCCTTGTTAGGCAGGGTCACAACATTTTGACAGATCTTCTATTTTGGCTGAAATACTGTAACTATAGCAATTGATTTCATGATCAGGTCAGGCCTTTACACAGATTTTTGATTGCACGTGTCTGTGAACCATAAGAAATGCCCAATCAGGACAATAAAAAATGGGGTACTGAACTGAACAGAGAATTCTCAACAGAAGAAGTTCAAATGGCCAAAGATACTTAAGGACATGCTCAACTTCCTTAGTTATCAGGGAAATACAAATCAAAACAACTTTGAGATACCATTTTACACCTGTCAGTAAGGCTAAAATCAAAAACACCAATGATAACCTATGCTGGAGAGGATGTGGAGTAAGGGGAACACTTATCCATTGCTGGTGGGAATGCAAACTTGTGCAACCACTTTGGAAATCAGTGTGGCAGTTTCTCAGAAAATTGGACGTCAACCTACCTCAGGATCCAGCAATATCACTCTTGGGAACATACCCAAGAGATGCCCGATCATACTACAAAAGCATTTGTTCAACTATGTTCATAGCAACATTATTTGTAATAGCCAGAACCTGGAAACAACCTAGATGCCCCTCAATGGAAGAATGGATAAAGAAAGTGTGGCACATCTACACATTAGAGTACTATTCAGCGGTAAAAAATAATGACATCTTCAAACGGATGGAAGTAGAAAACACTATCCTGAGTGAGATAACCCAGACCCAAAAATGTGAATATGGTATGTACTCACTCATTAATGGATTCTAGCCATAAACAAAGGACATTGAGCCTATAGTTTGTGATCCTAGAAAAATAAGTAATAAGATTAACCCAAAGAAAAACATACATAGAACCTCATGGAAGCAGGATCGCCAGGCAAAAGTTGGGAGCATGAAGGTGGGGGTGGGGTGGGGGAAAGGGGAGAGGGGGAGACAGAAGGGAGGAGGGGAGGGTCAGGAGAGCTTGGGAGAGTGGGATGGTTGAGAGGGAGGAAGGACGGATATGGAAGCAGGGAAGGAGATATCTTAATTAAGGGAGCCATTTTAGGGTTGGCAAGAGGCTTGGCTCAAGAGGGGTTCCCAGTTGTCAACGGGGATGCCCCAGCTAGGACACTGGGCAGTGGAGGAGAGGGTGCCTGAACTGGCCTTGTCCTGTATTCAGACTGCTGACTTTCTTGAATATCACCATAGAACCTTGGTCAGGCAACAGATGGAGATAGAGAGAGAGACCTACATTGGAGCACTGGACTGAGCTCCCAAGGTCCAGTTGAAGAGCAGAAGGAGGGAAAATATGAGCAAGAAGTTAGGACCGTGAGGGGTTGGTCCACTCACTGAGACCGTGTGCCTGATCTAATGGGAGCTCACCAAAGCCAGCTGGACTGGGACTGAAGGAGCATGGGATCAAACTGGACCCTCTGAATGTGGCTGACAATTGGGGCAGACAGAGAAGCCAATGATAATGGCACTGGGATTTGTCTCTACTGCATGAATCAGCTTTTTGGGATCCTAGCCTATTTGAATGCATATCTTCCTAAGCCTGGTTGGGGAGGGGAGGGCCTTGAACTTCCCACAGGGCAGGGTACCCTGCTCTCTCTTAGGACTGGAGGAGGAGGGGGGAAGGGTGAATCTGGGTACAGGAGGGAAATGGGAGGAGGTGAGGAAGTGGAAATTTTGAATCGTATTATTTATAAAACAATAAAAATTATTTTTGAAAAAATAATTTAGCAAATATTTTTGTGAATGATTTACTGAAATATATTGAATAAGAAGAGTACTGTATAAATGTACTGGTGATGCAAAATAAACAAATTGACTTAAAAAAAAAGAACACATGTCCCTCTTCATATATACGTCCTCCCGAAAAAGACAGAGACTGGAGGTCACTTATAAATTGGTATAATTTTTCTTCTCATTGCCTAGTGAAGCCCAGTCTGGAAGCAGTTTGCAGAACTGTCTTCGCAGCACTCGGCTTAAGAGACAGGGTTAGGTATTCAAACAATTCTCAATTACAAACATAAACTATGTAAGACATTGCTTTCCACAGAAATCATTAATCAACATCAATTGAGACAAAATGATTGAAGCTATTAATGACCTAGAAACATTGGAGAAGAGAAACAGAGATAAAGGCAGTAATGCACTTAAAGACAATATTTAAAACTGATAAAAATAAGTGATTTTAGATGATAAAAATTGCATTTTTAAGATTAAAAATCTTAGGTGTACTTACTTTGAAAAACAGTAGGCCTTTCCATAGTAGAGGGAATGTCATTAATAAGAGATAGATTGATTTTGCCTGTACATACAAATTGTCTGCTGAGATCTGTAACCTGACACATACAGTTAAAACCAATAGACTGTTTCTCAAACCTCTGAACTCACATAACTGTGTCAAGCAGGACGGAACATATCTGCATAGGATCTTTGCTTAATTACACCTTCAATATTCATTGGCTGAGGATAACCTTCCCAAACTGTACATCCACACTGATCTGGGTTCATTCACATGACATGAATTAAAACATGCTGGGAAACTACAAAATTACTCCCCTGACCACAATCAAGTCCTTTATCATAATGCTGACTCCAGGAGCTGGCTGCCTACCCTGTTTCCCCTGCAATGTACAGAATAAATTCTTCCTCCAATTTTGGTCAGAAGACAGAAGCAATGATCCATATATGGATCCTTTTCCTGTGACTGTACTCAATAGTTGAATAAATGACTCAAAGAGATTATTTTAAGACTGAGATAGATGGTACAGTCATGCAATTTAATATTTTGAAGGTGTAATATAGAGAACAACTAGGCTATTCCCTTGAGTGCAACAGACTGGAATCAAGGCCACTCAAGTCAACCTAAGATAGCTTGTCTCAAACACATTTTTTCCAACAGGATAGAAAACAGCAGTTCTAGAATTAATATGCCTTCGCTTTGAGAAATTACTTCATACCAAGGGGCTTAACAAAGAAAAATCTCTCTAATGATGGTAAACATCCCTCTCTGCCTAAAGCTCAAAAAGGAGCCATCTTAGACAGATTTTAGATTCCACATGTGCTGTCATCTTTATGTGTCTTTTGGGTTCATGCTTCATGTTAGACTTTGAACAGTTCAATTAAGAGGTACCCCATTTGTAGGTTAGACAGCATAGATATTCCCAGAACACTTTTTTAAGTACACCACTGGCATGAAACAGTGACAGGGTCCTGTGGTTAATGTCACAGGGGATGAGGAAGATAGGACAAGTAGAAGGCAGAGAAGATAAAAGCAACTGAACAGTGGTGGCACAGGCCTTTAATTTCAGCACTCTGGAAGCAGAGGCAGGCAGATCTCTGTGAGTTTGAAGCCAGCATGGTCTACATGAGCTACTTCCAGGACATGTTCCAAAGCTATAGATCAACCCTGTCTTGAAAAACAAAACAAAAAGCTGGGCCATGGTGGTTCACGCCTTTAATACCAGCACTCAGGAGGCAGAGGCAGGCGGATCTCTGTAAGTTTGAGGCCAATCTGGTCTACAAGAGCTAGTTCCAGGACAGGCTCCAAAGCCACATAGAAACCCTGTCTTGAAAAACCATAAAAAAAAAAAAAGAAAGGAAAGGAAAGAAAAAAGCTAAGGTGATGATTTCTTGCACATGCTAAGTTCCATGCCAAGTAAATTTCTTAAGAAGAACAGAATCTTGTAAACAATTTCCAGGGGAAAATGGAAGGAAATGAAAGACTTCAATGAAGTCAGCAGAATTCCTCACACTTAGTACAAATTCAAGGGGAGGCTAATCAAACAACCCTACACAAGGGGAATATGGGATCTTATATGACCATTACTAAAACCAAAAGGATTTGGGATTGACAACCATAGCTCTGAGGGGTTCTCAGGATCTAAAGCAACCATTCCACAAAGGCCCTGACCCCAGGCAATTACCAAAGGAGCTACATTCTAACGTCAATACATCAGACCCTAGAAAAGCTTCCAAAGCCTAGGCCCCAGGCTGTTATTCTCCCTCTCAAGAATGTCCCTCCTCCCTGCTGGAGAGCCAAATAAAAGCCTTAGTTGATCAGGCCAGTCCTTAACACAACAGTGTTTTATTTTTCAAATAGAGGTCACCTGGTGTCATATTACCCATCAGGCAGAACTATGCTTTTCTCAAAAGAAAATGAAACTATGCTTTTCTCAAAAGAAAATGAAACTTCAATGGTACACCAGGCCTTAAGGTTGATTGTGACCCTGTTATTCCCCTTTGAGTAGCTTGTTATAGGACTGGTTTTTGGTATGCAGATGGACCTACTGCCTGGTAGTAAACCAGGGAAGGCTTCTTTGTAAAGGTTTGGAGCCAAATGCCTGAAAAATCCTGTTGAACAAGTGTGCATTTAGTATCCTAATCTCTAACAGGCCTGGTCAGCATATGCCTGGTTTTGTGGAAGCAAGAGCTCCTGACAGGACAGAGCTTCCTTACACAGGGCACCAATCTGTAGGGTTCTCCAGAAGAAAGAGCAGGGGCAGAACTGGACCTGCCAGACTCTCTGTGGGGCTGAAAGGGATGAGTGTCACAACTCAGCCACCCTCCCCACTGAGTAGGGCGTCTGACAAAGCAGAAACTCCTTTATTTGTATCAAGCAGGGACCTATATAGGGTTGTGATGGGGGTGAAGAAGCCTGGGATGGGCCAAGGAAGAGTAAGGAAATAGGGCAACATTAGTGGTACCTGGGCAGAGACAGGTCTTCATACTCTGGCTAGGCTCAGGAAATTACACTGGGCCTCAAGCCCAGGCCTCATGAGGCCCAACAAGCATACACGTATATTTTAAGTGTTTTAGAGACAGTCCTACCTGTGTTAAATTCTACTTTTTGAGACTTAATATTTTCTAAGCATTGGTAAACCCTTTATATTACCAATTCTATCTTCTACATCACGGCATAGAAGTGGAGGGCTACCCAACATATAGATGATTTTATAACCTCTACAAAATTAACAGTAAATGGTAAAATGCACAGTGCTGATCATTTATAATATACTAGAGAAACTAGACCTCCACGAGTTTGGCAACCTGCTTTCCAAGAATGCACCAAAAGCATGATTATGTTGCCTAAAAGAGGTTTCTCCATACAGCTCCCTTCTCCTAATGCTCTGAGCAGATTCAGCCCACAGTGTAAAGTTATTCAGAGGCCTGTCCTATTCAGGGCGTTGCAGGCACCACATTGAACTGGAAAGCATGAGGAATCTGCCTTTCCCAGGCAGAACTGGAGAGGAATCACCTCACTGGTTCCCGCACCTCACCATCTGCTCCTCCCAGTCCAGGGACACCAGCCCCTCACTCACCATGTAGCGATTTCCTTGCTTTCCCAAGCGCTCCACGAAGGTCCCTGGAGGAGTTTTAGTTGAACAGCACACGCGACTGGCTCCACTTCCACTTCATCGCCAAGCTGGAACCAGGAAGGGCCCTCCACCACTTCGGACTGGCAAGTTACCTGGAGAGCCTGATTGGCTAGTGATGCCTGAGTGACAAGTGCACCTCCCATAGAGTGAGCCTGTTCTTAAAGACACAGCACAATGGTTCCTGACCCTGCTTTTCAAACCAGACAAAGACCTTTTCTAGATCAGCAGAGATATGTATTTCAATAGCATTTGCCATTGAGTCCAATAGCAGATCCTACTATCTTCCTATAGGCACTTCTTCCTTCCTCTTGGACGCTAGGTGGCTAACTATCTTGCACAGCGCACTAGAGTAATTCTTTGTCACACATGTGGAAGGATGTCTAGAAGAGATTTAAAGACACAAAAGGGAATATTTGTTTTGTGATTTCATGCTGAAGTAAGATGAACTAAAGGTGCTTTTTTTCCTGGTTGTCACATGTACCTCAGAAAATCAAGAAAGAAAAGCAGGAACCATATCTCAAATAAGAAGATAGGCCTTGGTGAGGGCGCCAGGCAGGTGGCTGTGCAAGGCAGGAGCCAGGGCAGGAGGCAGGCTGGGCTGGGCAAGGCAGGGGAAGTGACAAAGGCCAGGGAGGAGAGAAGGAGGGGCGCGGGGAGAGGGTGACCAGGAACAGAGGAGCTGCAAGCAGAGGGTACCAAGGGTGTCAGCGCTCCCAGAGTGTATAGGGTGGAGCGCGGGGGCGGGTCCAACTGCGGGGCCCTGAGGGGCAGGGGTCTGGTTTCTGGGCTCGGAGCAAGCAGCATCCAGCTCTGGGAGTTGGGAGGATCCCAGTGTCGTCCAGCTGTGCGAACAGGAGCAGGACCAAGGCGACCCAGGGGAGAGGGGCGAGAGTGCTGCGGCAGCCGCCTCCTGGGCGCCCGCGCCGCTGCGGGCACTGACAGCCTCCTCGGCCCGTCGTAGAGATTTGTTGCAAGCATCAGGCGACCCGGGTGCGCCTAGCCGCCTGCGGCGGAGTGGGTGGCCGGGCGAGAGGGAGGGGAAGGCTGGTGGACGCCGGGGCGAACTGGTGGGCCGACCCGGGGTCGCCGCATAAGAGGGACAGCTCAGTGCCTCAGCGTAAGTCCTTTGTTGCAGCGGGGTCCCTGGCAGAGCCAGAGTTCTCTCCGCGCAGCAGCCCTCTGCCTGCCCGCCCGCTCGCCCCGCGGCCTCGAGGCCCCGGTGAGTGCTGCCAGTGGTTGGGGCGATTTGTGCAATTTAGGCTCAGTCCGAGCCCAGGGCCTGGCGTTGAGTGCGCGGTCCGGGGGCTCCCCGCGTCCGGGACGAATCCCCTCTCTAGAGGATTTCCCAAATTACTTATTTGTCCCTTTATTTTTTGGAGGGTGGGGAAGAGGGGAGAGGAGGTGAAAGCGGGAGGCCGCGGTTGATTGAAGGGCCCTGAGCGCGCTTCGCTAACTTCCTGCTTCTGCCAAGCATTCGGTGGAAAGGGACCGTCCTGGAGCCTGAGGCCACAGACTTGGGCAAGCAGTGAGGGAGAAGGCGGCTGAACCATCAGCATAGTACTGCATAGATGAATCTCAGCAACACGAATATACGCACTGAGTGTTTTAATCTCATTGTGCAGTTCATGTATTTAGGAAAGATTATGGCTGCTTTTTCCAGTTTTGAGCAGTTCAAAGTGGCAATGGAGCCGGGCGGTGGTGTTTCAGGCCTTTAATCCCAGCACTTCAGAGGAGAGGCAGGCGGGTCTCTGTGAGTTCCAGGACAGGCTCCAAAACTACAGAGAAACCCTGTCTCGAAAAACCAAAAAAAAAAAGTGGCAATGAACTACCTTCAGCTGTATCATGTTCCTGACTGCTTAGAAGACATACAGGACGCAGACTGCTCTAGTTCAAAGTGTTCTTCTTCTGCTTCAAGCAAACAGAACAGCAAGATGATCTTTGGAGTGAAGAATATGAAGACACCATGGCTAGGAATAGCACTGCAGCCAGCAGGTGGTGTGAAGAACCCAGTTCTATGATGAATACACCACATTATAGAGAGCGCGACTAAGAATCATTACAGTTAGCTAATTTTCCTGAGCCATACATTAAGCTAATTTTCTGAGCCAATATTTGATGTGTGTAAATAAAGTTCTGTGTCTAAATAATCCACTCCAAAGCAACATGGGCGGAGTTTTATAATTTGTGATATTTGTGGATTTGGCTTCAGCTGTGAAAAGTTACTAGATGAGCATGTGCTGACCTGCACTAACAGACATTCATACCAAAGTACGGCGAGAGCTTACCACCAAATAGTAGATATTAGAGATGGCAAAGATAGTAACATCAAAGTGGAACTTGGTGAAAAGGATTCTTCCAAAACATTTCTGCACAAACAAATACAGAGAATCCACAGACAATGATGCATTTAATTTTCAACTACTTAAAATACCCTTGATCCCAAAAGGTAGGAGTAAGACAAAAGACTGCATTAACACAGTACAAGGAAATGAACATACTAACTGAAATTCATGAGCTACATGCATAGTTAAAAATTCTGTTGATAGAAAAAAACAAGTCATGCTTACACCTTAGACCAAACTATTCTGTAGGCAAACCACTCCCTTGGTAGAATCCAAAGTTATCTTCATAAAGGGAACTGGAACTTAGTTGAATCCTTTGACTTTTGTTTGAGGTAGGAAGAGATCTACTCCTCTATTCCTGGAGTACAAGTTCTGGCAATTAGAAACACCTGTTGACAATAACCTTGAGAAAGTAGAACTCTTGGACTTATATATAGATGAGGCATTTGTTTGAGGTAAAATCACAATAACCTTGAAGGAACTAGAGGAAAGTCCCAACTCTCTGACCTTTAATCAACTTGTAAACAGGCTCACAATTTTAGGCCTCCAAATGAGCAAAAGTTTTAACACATATATTCATAAGGTTTCTCTCCAGTATGTGTTCTTTTATGCCTTGAAGTTGACTGTGATATGCCAAACCTTTACCCCACTGATAAAATTCATAGGATTTCTCTCCAGTGTGTGTCCTTTTATGCTGTTGAAGAGTATTGTGAAGACCAAATGCTTTACCATAATGATTACGAGCATAGTGATTCTCTCCAGTTATGTGTCCTTTTATGCTTTGGAAGAGTGCTGTGATGGGCAAAAGGCTTTACCATATCTATTACATTTATAGGGTTTCTCTCCAGTATGGGTTCTTTCATGTGATTGGAGATTATTTTGACAAACCAAGTTTTTACAACATTTATTACATTCATAGGGCTTCTCTCCAGTATGGGATCTTTTATGCTGTTGAAGATAACTGTGATATGCAAAGGTTTTCCCACACTGATTACATTCATAGGGTTTCTCTCCAGTATGTGTTCTTATATGAATGTGAAGATAACCCTGACTTGCAAAGGCTTTACCACACTGATTACATTCATAGGGTTTCTCTCCAGTATGTGTTCTTATATGCCTTTGAAGATGACTATGACACGCAAAGGCTTTACCACACTGATTACATTCATAGGGTTTTTTTCCAGTATGTGTTCTTTCATGTATTCGGAGACTATTGTGGCATACAAAGGATTTACCACACTCATTACACTCGTAATGTTTCTCTCCAGTATGGGTTCTTCTATGTATTTCAAGATGACTGTGACAATCAAAGGATTTACCACACTGATTGCATTCATAGGGTTTCTCTCCTGTATGTGTCCTTATATGTCTTTGAAGATCACTGATACATACAAAGGCTTTACCACACTGATTACATTCATAGGGTTTCTCTCCAGTATGTCTTATTATATGCCTTTGAAGATCACTGATACATGAAAAGGCTTTATCACATTCATTACATCCATATGGTTTCTCTCCAGTATGTGTTCTTTTATGCATTTGAAGATGACTGTGACATACAAAGTCTTTATCACACTGATTACACTCATATGGTTTCACTTTAGGATTTGTTCTTTCATGCCTTTGAAGATGACTATCATATCCAAGGGCTTTAAGATACTGAGTAGATAAAGAAGGTTTCTTTCCAGTTTTACTTTTGTTCTGCCTGCAAGTATAATAGAACATGTATAAGCATTATTACATTCAATACACTGTTGAATGTTTATATCTGTATGAATTAATTTTACAATTTGGTCCAATCGTAAAGAAGAATTAGATCTTATGGTTTTATTACTGTGTTTACCACTCATGTTATCCCTCTTTATTAAGGGTTGTTTTGCATCTTTGAGGATACCTCTTATGGTAAGATCCTTTTTTACATGGTTCATATTACAGAACTTTTTTCTATATATGATTATACAAATATATTAAGAGAACTGGGAAAACAAGAGTTTTACCATGCTTATTGCATTCATAAACTTTCCTATTCTGTGAGTGATATGACATTTGGTAAGTCAGCTAGGATAAAGAAAAGTATTTACAAAGTCTTATTACTGATGTAGCTTTTCGGCAATGTGTATTTGCTGATGTATTAATGATGAAACTGGAAAACCAATTAGTTGTATACTTGAATCAACAAGTATACTCAACATGGGGACTGCTATGAGTCTTCTAATTGTTCTGAGAGATAAGCATGTTTTGCCTTTCCATATACGTATGCTCAGATAAATTGATTCTATAGTGACATATGATATACTAAGTAAAAGAAGAATAATAAATAAAAGACTTCCATATTGAATTCACACAGTATGACTTTCTATATTCATAGACATGCGGTATAGAGATTATCAGCTAAGGCAATGTTTCCTTGACTTCTTTCTTAAAGAATGCCTTGTACATGCAATTCACCTACCATGAATAGCACTTTATAGTTTTGTGAGAATTTAATAATCAGTGATAGACTTTAAGCTGTGCTTATTTACACTATTGCATTTGATAAAAACTTCCAGGAAACAATAAAATTTCTGTAGATGCACATTTGTATCAACTTTCACATGAAAATTACCTTTCATATCCTGTAGAATGTTGACAATGTTGTTCAATAGTATGGTCTTCACAACTGTATCCTAAAATATAATATCAGAAAATGCATGTTATACTATTAAAAATTGTACAAAATTTCAATTACTATCTTTAATGAACCTCAAACACTGCTTGATTTATTCACTCCATTCTTCTTTCTCAATCAAATTACAGGAGAGAATCAATAATCAATGAATAACTGTCCCCTTATTTTTAATTATAAAGGAAAATTCCAGCTTACCTATAATAGTGAGGTTCCTGTAGGTCTCCAGCATAACATCTTTGTAGAGATTCTTCTGGGAAGGTTCCAGCAACATCCATTCTTCCCAAGTGAAGTCAACATGCACATCACCATAGGCAACCACATTCTTAAATATCCCATACATGTGTACAAAAGAAAGCATGACACTGACAATATTACATATATACTTCTTTGACACTACAGTCAAAAGGTTTTGGTACTTCCTACAAATATTCTATAACATAGACAATATTTAATCACCAATTCACTTTAAAGGGAAACTGAATAAGAGGTTCACCTCTGTCATTTCTATACACTTTGAATGGGGTATCACCTTGCAAGAGAAATGTTTATTATAAAACATAGACAAATAAACAGATCAACAGCACAGAGTACATGAGAGAAATTGTATGAGCAATTAATTCCTACTTAAAAAAACAAAAAATAAGATGGGCAAGCTGGGTGCATTGGCTCATGCCTTTAATCCTAGACTCAGAAAGCACAGGCATGTATATCTGCCTCGGAGTTGAATGTAAGCCTAGTCTATGCAATCTCTTCCAGGACAATCAGAAGTACATATTAAGACCATTTTCCATGGGAAAATCAGTCAAACAATCAGAAACAATAGAAAGAACTCAAGGTTTTCACTGAGGTTTCTACAAAGAGTTATGCATTCACTCCAGTTCTGTATTCATTTTCCAGAAACCTGAAGTAACCCAACTAGAACTGTAATATGAATCAAATTTTACTAAAAGGTGCTACATGTTTAAAAATTTACAAATGAACAGACTAAAACATTAACAATACAAATGTTGATCACAAATAATCAACACAAGGCAGGGGAGATGCCCTAATATTAAAGAGTGCTCATTGGTCTTGCTTATAGGTGGGCTCATTTGCCAAAGCTTACATGGGGGATAACAACTACCCATTATTTCAAATTTAGGGTTTCTGCGACCAGCTTTTCATCACTGTAAGGACCATGTAACCACATGGTACACATTCATGCATACAGGTAAAATACTCATATTCAATAAAAGTTTCAAAATAAACACAACAGCTGGAAAAAGGTGATGTGCCTGCAATCCAATGACTCAGAAGGCTCAGACAGTATTAATGCCATGAATAAATGCCCTCCTTGGAAATACACTGAATCCTTCTGCCAAACTTTAAAATTCAAGATATGGTTAACAGAATTATCATCCAATAATATCAAAGCAAATAAGCCAGGATTGTTGGTCCACCTTCAAACCAAGCACTTGTCCAAGCCAGAGTCAGGTGATCTCTGAGTTTGAGCCCAACCTGGTGTACAAGGCTACTTTCAGTACAGCTAGGGCTACATAGACAAACCTTTACTTCAAAAACATACAAAGACAACAATTTTAAAAAGCAAGCTACCAAACTGGATTAGCACTGAATAGCAACTACTACTACTAAAACTTTCATGATTTAGTGTTACAATCTACAATGGTGGAGAAGGCATGATAGCACAAGAAGGAAGCAGGCTGATTAGTTTCAACCACAGCATAGTAGACACAAAGAACATGGGATGGGTTGAGGCAATAGAGATTATTATCATATCCCCAATAATGAATTTCATCCAGAAAGGTTCTCCCTACTAATGGTTTCACAACCAATCAAAAGAAAATCACCAAGGAGAGACACTTGACCAAATACAACTTCCTGTTTTTCACTCAATCAACTACATACTGACACAGATCACTACATGCTCATGGTCATCAGTGACAAAAATGCCTTTGTCACTTCAATGATCCTCATAGTCGGCAGCAGCACCTACAATATTTAAAGGTCCAAAGGTTCTTCTGACACTGCAGACAATCTCTTGCCAATGACATCTTTACAACAAACAATGGAACAGGATACCATTCACATCCCAAAGAGAAACAGACACATAGTGAGGGAAGATTGGACCAAGAAAGACTGAAGCACAGTAGGTCATACATCAAGTCCTGTAGCTCTGTCTCAGATTCATGGGGCTTTAGTTTTATAAGACTTAGATGGCCCTAACCTGCAACTTCTCCTACATCTTTATCTTTGGTTACTTCTATTCCATATATGTAGCTATGTTTCCATGGAATATGTCTCATAGCTTAGGTATCTCACCATTTTATGTTATCAAAATGCAATTCAACATGTTGTGGAATATTCTTTTAAGATGTGATATGATTTGTTTATGCGGTGAAACATTTGTATTAATGCTGCAAGGATATGTTGCATTTTTTAATGCTGTGTTTGTTCAGCTTTGATACCATGATACCATAAAGGAAACCATGATACCTTTATGTCTAAATCACTTGGTTGGTCAAAAAAGAGCTGAATATGAAATAGATTGACAGTAAAGAATAGGAGGGGATGCCAGGCAGAGAGGATAAATGGGAAGAAAAATGTAGGATGAGAAATCAAAGGAAAAGCAAGGAAAAAGGAGTATACCAAGGGCCAGACAGCCAGCTACACAGAAAGCCAGGGAGTAAGTAATAAAGAAAGGTACACAGAATAGAGGAAGATAAAACTCCAGAGGCAAAAGGTTGATATGATAATTTAAGAAAAACTGCCAAGAAACTAGTTAAACTAAGGCCAGATATTTCTAAGTAATAATAAAAAAATCTGTGTTATTTATTGGGGAGCCGAGTTGTGGGCCCCTAAAAACAGCAAAAAAACCCCTAAATATAATTTGGTATACAAATTTCATGTCTCTTCCAAACGTTTCTGCCTTAAAGCAAATGCTTAAGCAGTGGGTACTTAAAAAAATCTAAGTAAATAAAAGGTCTGCAGAAGCATGACCATTGGCTTCCTGAAGCTAGGAAGGTAGAAAGTACTTTCCAAAGCACATCTCCAACCAGGCTGTGAGCTTAAAGCTTGGGCTTTCATGCCCAGAGTAGTGGGAGCAGCCAGTAGCAAAACTCATGGCACTTAGCAGACTAAAGGCTCATGTGGTCATACAATAGTCAGTAGAAGAGGTTCAGACTGAGAAACCTATAAAAACTTTCCAGTGTGTTTTACAATATACATAGGCTTAAGAAAGACAAGAAAATTTATATAAGAGGTATAGAAAGAAATAGTTCAAAAAATAATGAAATCTTTAAAGAGATAGTAAAAGTAATATAAAATAGGGAGGCAGGTAATGATAGGAAATAAACAGGGATTCTGGATCTTGTATAATATTATATTGATTTTGAATTTTTGATGTATGACAAGCAAGAGACAGTTTCTGAAAAACTTGGAATTGTGAACAGGGCTGCCAAATTGAACCAACCTAGATACTTTAGGCTATCTTAATTTGAAAAATAAGTCAAATGTATATGTAAAATAGAAATTAAAAAATGATTTGGAGAAGAGGACTTACTTTGGTTTCTGCAGGAGGCAAAAGATTGTGGTATTCTTCAGGAATAATATTGATCAGGTTTGATCAGGGACAACCACCATAAACTTGACCTGTGAAATCTAACAACAAATATTATAGCTGGTTTTCCCAAGACTTTTCCATTATCTCAAATTTTTCTCTGGGACCTCTAAAGGTGTCTTTTCCTACATTTGGCAGGAAATAATCAAGAAAACCCTCCACCTACAGTTCCAAGAGATTTTTATGGAGGCTTTTGGTTATATGGTGGACTATGAATGTTTGTTATCATTTGTGGAAATATAGCAGATTGATAGAAATTTAAAGTTACTTTGTCACAGTGTATTTACATTTCTACTCTGGTTTAAGGTATTGTCCTTATGCCATTCATTTAAAAATTTAAGATAAAATTCTAGTTTTTCAAGGTTATTATATAAAACTATTTAGGATAATCAAAAAACACAGGTTAGCTAAAAGGAGGTCATGCCCATCTCTAATCCCAGCACTTCAAAGGTGTAAGCAGGTATATCTCTGGGAGTTCAAGACCAGTCAGGTCTACAGAATGAATGTCAGGAGAGGCTACATACAGACACTACATACAGACTACATATAGACACTGTGTCTCAAAATAATAAAAAAACCCCACAGGTTAGTATATAGTCAGTTATAATCAATTTTGAACGTTAAGTATGTTTTCAAGTTCATATATAGATATACTGAAGGCAAATGGTTTTCAAGCACTTCAAAGATCCATGGAATATATCATTTTATGACTTCTGAGATGACAGACATTGAAAAACTCCATTGGAGTTTGCTTTCATTGTTGCAAGACTAGCTACTAGGCAAAGAAACTGCTCTTGCCTTTGGCTCCTGATAATGTCCTATACAAACAGGAAATGCAGGACATACAGAAAAAGACTGCCTAATTTTGCCAAAACAAGGCAGGATAATTCCTGCTTTACAGAAGGCTAAGTCATATTTTCTGCAAGACATATGGGAAAGCAACTGATGAACTTTGTGAGTACAAGCAGGATATTCCTTTGAATTTCATGCTTCACTGAAAAATTTATGAGATATTCTGGGCCTATTGAATGAAGTTGGTTGTCCCAACATTTCAAAGGAACTGTGGATGATTGTCCAGTGAGCCAAACGTCTCTGATTTCAGATAATATCACATCTATCTGAGTCTTTGATGGATTTGAAGACTACTCAGACATCCAGGCCATCTGTTCCTGCAGGAGATTTCTCAGGTGGTCTTCCTTGATCAAACATGATTTTTCTTAACTCAGAATGAATCCACAGCCTCTCATTTCCTGTGTGAATAAAAGCAAAATCTCTTCTCCAAAGTAACATACCTTCTGACTTCAATTTTGAAGTCAAGGTATTTTCAAAATACCTATATTGGATTAATTCAGCAGCATTTATAAGCAAATATCTTTTAGCAGCTGTTGCTCCTTCCTCAGCATTCAAATAATTCAAAGAGAGCATAATAACATACAGTATCAAGATTCTCTGTATTTTCCATCTTTATGTGGCTCTATTTTAAACTCTATTTCTTTTATTTTTAACTTTTGGCTTTTTGAGACAGAGTTTCTGTGTATCTTTGTCTTGAAACTCACTCTGTAGACCAGGCTGTCCTTGAACTCAAAAAGATCCACTTGCCTCTGCCTCCCAAGTGCTGGGATTAAAGACATGTGCTACCACACCTTGAACTCACAGAGGTCCGTCTACCTCTGCCTCCCAATTGTCGGGATTAAAGGTGTGTACCACCACACCCTGCTACTCTCTTTCTTTTTTTTTTAATTTTAAGGACTTTAACCTTTTTTCTTTTCTCTCCCAAGCCTGCATATATTTTTAACATACAGTAAACCATTTAGAAGGATTTTTTTCTTTGAATCTCTCTTTACTGTATATGTATCTCTCTTTTTTCTGACTACACAACTCTTTAATTTACCAAGCAGTATGGGTAGGATTAAAGCCATGGCTTTGACGGCTGGATCCAGCCCATTCCTTAGCTTTCTGTGATTCTAGTCTCATGGTAGCCATGTTTATTGCCACAACTCTATGGTGTTTCAAGGTCCCTGCCAGCAAGCAAGCTACAACAGTGTGCTCACAAACCACACTCAAATGCTCCGAAGTCAGACCGCCTGCCTGAAAGAGTCAGATTTTGCCCTGGCAGGATGGCCCAAAATGCTGGCATTTAAAAACAGCGCAGCTTTTTTCCTGCTATGGCTGAAAACCGAAAAGCATGTGGTCAGCTTTTTATCAACACTATTTAAGTGTTCATGGCAGGACATCTTAATGAGCTGCAAAGCTTTACAGCTAAAGCTGGTCAGGAAGCCTCTCTTAGATGAGAGCACTTGCTTGCCTCTAGCAAGCAGAGCAGATCTGAGAAATTGCTGCTACCAAGAAACCATGCATAATGCTGTTATTTTGTTCTAGAATTACGACCCAAGCTGTCTCAGGCTTTATGTGGATGCAGTTATCCACATGGGCACCATTCTGTAGCATGAGGGCACGCTTGTTGAGGTTTCTGTCTTGCCCAGTTCCCACAGCCAGTAACCCCCAAAGAAATTACATAGAGGTCTATATTAATGATAAAACTGATTGGCCCATTAGCTCAAGCTTTGTATTAACTCTTGTAACATATATTAACCCATTATTCTTATCTATGTTAGCCACATGGCTCGGTACCTTTTTCAGCAGGGTAGGTCACATCTTGTTTCTTCTGTGGTCTGGGCAAGACTGTGGGAAGAGCTTCCTTCTTCCCAGAATACTCCTGTTCTCATTGCCCCGCCTCTGCTTCCTGTCTGGTTGTCCCACCTATATATCCTGCCTGGCTACTGGCCAGTCAGCATTTATTTAAAACATGATTGACAGAATACAGACAATTATCCTGCACCACCAAACAGCATTGCAAATAATATAGTTTCTGACTGATATTTACAGCTGGAAATAAACAGGTGGTCTCATGCGACAAATTGGCACACATGTGGCCAACAAAAATCCACTTAAAACCTGAGAGAGTTTGAGAAGTAATTCTAGCCCCATCAAAAAACAAACAAACAAACAAACAAAAAAACCAGAGTAAAACATGGCTTAATGCCATGGCTCCATTAAGAGAGGTTTTCTTGATTCTGTGATAGCAGGAAAAAACCCACAGCTTTGAAAGGGTGGCTTTCTGACCCATGCTTCAAATAAAACTCTGACAAGGGCTGGTTACAAAACATTTAAATGCAGTTTGTGAGCTGAGTACTACAACTGGTTTAATGGCAACATAGACCTGCTGTGTGCCTGAAATTGGGGCTGTGAGAATGGTTCACAATAAACAGACCTCTGTTCCACCATGTTGGACTGGGTAGAGCCAAAAGGCAAAGCAGCCTTAGTACTATTTAGGCCTAAGCTTAGCATTTTAAGAAGCACTTCTGGACAGAAAAGAATTACAGATACACAATAGGAGATATTTAGACAAAAAAGACCTCTAAAGGAGACACAGTAAGTTTTAAAAATGTATGTAGGCTTGCGAGAGAGAAAAAGAGTAAAAATACAGTAAATGTAATATAAAAGTACAGACAGTCATAGATTAAATTATTAAACATAATAAAATAAATATTATACTTATAGAAAAATAATAGCTAATAAAAATAATGTGGACAAGGGAATAGCAACAAGACTTCAACCCTACACAAAGAAATACAAAGAATGGTTAAAACAGGAGAAACAGCCTAAATTTTAGTTTTTCTGTCTAGCTTCAGTTTTAATCTTGTAAATAAATCAAGTTCAAGGTAAAGGCATTTCAACAGTTTTAAGACTTCAGCAGATTGGATTGAAGTCCAGGTTTCTTTGAAGTGTATTCATTATATACAGTTTATCTTTTATGAAATTTTATCTTCTCAGAGCCCTGCCAATGCACTATAAACACTACAGCTTTATTAATCCACGTGTTTTTATAATAAATGCCAGATTTCTCACCATTTGAACTGACAAGTATCTCTATAGTTGACCTGTACAGTCATCTGCTCTTCGCACATGCCCTGCCACTGCTGTGCACTTGCAGTTTCTTTGCAGCACCATCTATAAGGTACCTTAACATAAAAAGGTTATAACTGCATGAGCCTGAGAATTGTGTGCTGTTTTAGCACATCTTCAGCCCAAGAAGGATTTTTTATGCCTTGGGGAGTTTGTGCCTAGACTTTCAGGAAATAGCAGTCAATTTAGAATTATAATTATAGCATGCTAATATCTCATTTTTATAATTGTCAATTTTTATGGAATTTTCTACAACATATTCCCCAGTATAAAATGATTCTCTAAGACACTCATCCATGCACTAGAACCCCAGAGACATGGGAGCAGCCTCCCTATAGCCCCCAAATCCCCCATGGCATCTGGAACCAACTGAGCCTCAGCCTTGCCCCCACCTGAGGACATGAATATATTTCTTGCCAGCTGGAGGACCCTACTCTCTAGACCATAGAACCTAAGAGGTACATGTGGTACCCTACTCCCATGCAAAGGAGCCCAGGATAGCTAGAAGCAGCATCCACACATACCCAACCACCCTCATGGCATCTGCAACCACCAGACCCTTGGTCCTGCCTACACACAGAGGAGCTTTTGAATCTCACCTGCATCTATTAGAGGCAGAGACAAGACTGAACCTGGAAAAAGAATGACAACCTAAGTCACAGATTCCAACTTTACCCACTGGAGAAAAAGATGGGTAGACACCAGTATAAGAACACATCCAACAAAATAAAGAGCAATATGTCACCACCAAAAATGAATGGCTCTACACCAGCAAGAACTGAATATCCTAGTGCAGATAAATCAGAAATAAGCGACCTTAAATATAACTATATGAAGATAATAGAGATCCATAAATTGTAAGTAACAAATTCCCTTAAATAAATGGATAAAATTACAAGCAAAAAATGAAAAGAAATCAAAAAGTTTCTTAAGAAAACCAACAACAACAAAAATATTAAACAGGTGAACAAACAGTTCAATCAGTTCAAGACTTGAAAACTAAAATAGAGACAATAAAGAAAACACAAACTGAGGGAATTTGGGAAAGGGAAAACCTGGGTAAATGATCAGGAAGTATATAAGCATTCATAACCAACAGAATATAAGAGATCGAAGAGAGAATCTCAGGTGTTGAAGATATGATAGAAGAAGTAGATTTCCTGGTCAAAGAAAAGGTTAAAGATAGTAAACACTTACAACAAAATATCCAGGAAATCTGGGTCACCACAAAAAGACCAAATGTAAGAATGACAGGATTAGAAGAAGTCAAGCTTAAAGGTACAAAAAAATATATTCACCAAAATCTTAGAAGTAAACCTTTCCCAACATAAGTAGGATATGCCTATGAAGGTACAAGAAGCTAGCTTACAGAACCCCAAATAGAGTGGACCAAAACAAAAACAAAAACAAAAAAAAACAAAACAATAACAAAACAAAAAAAAACAAGAAAAGAAAAGAAGAAAGAGAAAGGTCCCTCACTACAAAATAATCAAAACACTAAACAGACTTCTCAATGAAAACTCAGAAAGCAATATGGTCCTGGATAGGTGTTCTGCTAACATTAAGAGAACTGTAAATGCCAGTCCAGACTGCAATACCCAGTAAAGCTTTCAATCAGAATAGATGGAGAAAACAAACATTCCACATTGACACCAGATTTAAACAATACCTATCCAAAAATACAGTCCTACATAAAGTACTAGTAGGAAAACTCCAACCTAACTGAACCAACAAGAACAAAGGCAATGGATAACTACACAACAGCAAATCCCAAAGAACAGATACATACTTATACTACCATCATCAACCACAAAATAAAAAAATATCAGTTACTAACAATCACTGGTCATTAAGATCTCTTAATATGTACAATATCAATTCACCTATTAAAAGACAAAGGCTTACAGAATGGATATAAAAACAGGATTCATCCTTCTGCTGCATATGAGGAACACACCTTAACATCAAAAACCAATATTACCCCAGAGTAAAGTGTTGGGAAAAGATTTTCCAATCAAATTGACCTAAGAGACATGTGAGTATAGCTATCCTAATATCTAAAAAATAGACTTCAAACAAAAACTATTCAAAAGATGTAGAAGGACATTTCATATTTTCATAGGAACAATCCATCAAGATGAAGTCTCACTTCTCAACATCCATGCCCTAAATATATGCCACCCACATTTGTAAAATAAACATTACTAAAGCTCAAATCACACACGTTAGTACCCAACTCTCCCTACTGTACAGGACTTCCAGACAGAAACTTAACAAAGAAATTAAGGAAGTAACAGAAGTTATGACTCAAGTGGATTTTACAGACATTATGGAACATTCCGCCCAAACACAAAATAATATACCTTCTTTTAAACACCTCATTGAACCTTCTCAAAAATTGGTCACATAATAAGTGTCAAATAAAACCTCTACAAGTACAAAAAATTGGAAAAATCCCCTGTATTTTATCGAATTAGCATGGCATGAAGTTAGAATTCAACAAAAACAATTATTGCAGAAGTCAACAAACTCAAGAAAATTGAACAATGCTCAAATAAATCAACACTGGGTCAAAGAAGAAATAAAGACAGAAATTAAATACATTTAAGAATTCAATGAAATTGCTGGGCAGTGGTGGCACAAGCCTTTAATCCTAGCACTGGGGAGGCAGAGGCAGGCAGATCTCTGTGAGTTCGAGACCAGCCTGGTCTACAGAGCTAGTTTCAGGACAGGCTCCAAAGCCACAGAGAAACCCTGTCTCGAAAACCTAAAAAACGACCTAGTTCCAGGAAAGGCTCCAAAGCTACTGAGAAACTCTGTCTCGAAAAACCAAGAAAAAAAAAAGAATTCAATGAAATTGGATATGCAACATACCCATACTTACAGGACACTTTGAAAGGAGTGTTAAGAGGAAAGTTCATAGAACTAAATGCCTACATAAACAACTTGGAGAAATCTTACACTAAAGACTTAACATCACACCTGAAAACTCTAGAAGTAAAAGAAGAAAAATCACCCAGGATGAGTAGACATCAAGAAATAATCAAATTGAGGGCTGAAATCAATAAAATAAAAACAAAGAAAGCAATACAGAGAATCAATGAAAAAAAGAGTTGGTTCTTTGTGAAAATCAACATGACAAACAAACCCTTATCCAAATTAAACAAAAGACAGAGAGGGAATATGTAAATTAACAAAATTGGATATGAAAATAGGGGACATAACAACATAGAATTAGGAAACCCAGTGAATCATCATGCCATACTTCAAAAATCTGTACACCACAATATTGGACAATTGAAAGGAAATGAACAAGTTTCTGGATAGGTTCCACACATCAAGTTAAATCAAGAACAGATAAATGATTTAATAGACGTATAAAAGTAATATGGAAATAGTAGTAGTCATCAAAAAGCCTCACAACAAGAAAAAGCCCAGGATCAGATGGTTTCAGCACAGAAGTCTACCAGAACTTCAAAGAAGAGCTAATACCAATATTCTTCAAATTGTTCTACACAATAGAAACAGAAGGGACATTGCCCATTGCCAAACTCCTCTTATGAGGTGATATTTACCCTTATATCCAAAACACAGTGATGCAAACAAGAAAGAGAAGTACAGGCCAATCTCCTTCATGAACATCAATGTAGAAATACTCAATAAAATACTTGCAAAAAGAATTCAAGAACACAAAAGAAAAATCACACACCCCCGTAATCAAGAAGGCTTCATCCCAGATATGCAGGAATGGTTCAACATACAAAAATCCATCAATATAATCCACCATATAAACAAACTGAAAGAAAAAATCCACTAGATCTTCTCCTTAGGTATGGAAAGGCCTTTGAAACAATCCAACATCCCTTCATGATAAAGGTCTTGGGAGCTCAGGGAAACAGGAAACATTCCTAAACATAATAAAGGAAATATACAGCGAGTCAAAAGCCAGAATCAAACTAAATGGTAAAGAAACCTTCTGGAGCAATAACACAACAACAGGAGATCAAGGGGATAAAACTTTAAAGGGGGGGCTTTTCTGGCAAGGCAGCAGGGAGTGTTCCTGCGGCTGGGCTTTCGCCCAACCCACTGTGCCCCCACCAAGTCCGCCTTTTTGCCTGCTAGGTCCTTGGAACCCTACAACACAGTCTCCTCCAGTGCTGAGGGGACCTGAGAAATGAGTCAGCATTCACAGAGCCAGACAACTGGACACCCCACTCTCTGAGACCTCACCAGTGGGACAAAACCCAGGGGCTCCTCCCCAAATCCCTAGGCTTTTCTGGCCAGCCAGAGGGGAATGTTACTGCTGCTGGGCTTTCCCCAACCCACCCAGCCCCCAAGCCCAACTTTTCGCCCGTGAGTTCCATGTGAGTAACCCTGAAAAAGAGCTACTACAGCTATGAGGGGACGTAAGAGAGGGCAGACCAAGAAAAACTTCCAAGTACTCAGACAGCCACAGCAAGGATCAAACCAAGAGGACAAGACTCTTCTGGCCTCATTTGAAGGAAGAGATGGGTAGGTGCCCATGCAAGAATTATTCCAACATCCTAAAAAGCAACATGGTATCATCAGAACCTAGCCGACACCAAACAGGAAGACTTAATTATACTAACCCAGAAGAAGTAGAAGAAAACAACTTTAAACCTAACTTTATGAAAATGATGGAGACCTTTAAAGTGGAAGTGAAAAACTCCCATAAAATTGAGGGTTGAAATCAACAAAATAGAAACAAAGGAAACATTACAAAGAATTAATAAAACAAAAAGCTGGTTCTTTGAGAAAATCCACAAGAATGAGGAATACTTATCCAAACTAAAAAAAAGGCAGAGAGAAAACATCCAAATTAACAAAATCAGAAATGATAAGGGGGACATAAGAACAGACACTGAGGAAATTTAGAGAATCATTAGGTCTTACTACAAAAACCTGTACTCCACAAAATTGGAAAGCGTAAAGAAAATGGACAATTTTTTAGATAGATACCATATATCAAAATTAAATCAAGACCAGATGAGCAATTTAAATAGCCCCATAAGTCATGAGGAAATAGAAGCTCCCATCAAAAGCCTCCCAACCAAAAAAAGGTTTTAGTGCAGAATTCTACCAGAACTTCCAAAAAGAGCTAATACCTATACTTGTCAAAATGTTCCACATAATATAAACAGAAGGGTCATTGCCAAACTCTTTTTATGAGGCTACAGTTACCCCAATTGAAAACTGCACAAAGACTCAACCAAGAAAGAGATTTACAGACCAAACTCACTCATGAACATTGATGCAAAAATTCTTAATAAAATACTGGTAAACCAAATCCAAGAACACATCAAAAAATCATCCATTATGATCAAGTAGGCTTCATCCCAGGGATGCAGGGCTGGTTCAACATACAAAAATCTATCAATGTAATCCATCATATAAATAACATGAAAAAATATGATCATTTCATTAGATGCTGAAAAAGCATTTGATGAAATTCAACACCCCATCATGATAAAGGGATTTGAGAGATTAGGGACAAAGGATCATATGCAAATATAATAAAAACAACATACACCAAGCCGACAGCTAACATCAAATTAAATGGAGAGAAACTCAAAGTGATTCCACTAAAATCAGAAACAAGACTATCTACTCTTTCCATATCTCTTCAACATAGTGCTTGATTTTCAAGCAATAACAATAAGGCAACATAAGGAGATCAAGTGGATTAAAATTGGAAAGGAAGAAGTCAAACTTTCGTTAATTGCAGATGATATGATAGTGTACATAAGTGACCCCAAAAACTCTATTAGAGAACTCCAACAGCTGAAAAATACCGTCAGTGATGTGGCAGCATACAAGATCAACTCAAAAAAAAATCAGTAGCCCTCCTATACTCAAAGGATAAAGAAGCTGTGAAGGAAATTAGAGAAACACCACCTTTCACAATAGCTACAAATAACATAAAGTATCTTGGAGTAACACTAACCAAAGAAATGAAAGGCCTATTTGACAAGGACTTTAAGTCTTTGAAAAAAGAAAATGAAGAAGATATTAGAAAATGGAAAATTCTTCTATGCTCTTGGGTAGGAAGGATCAACATAGTAAAAATAGCAACCATACCAAAACAAACTACAGATTAAATGCAATCCCCATCAAAATCCCAACAGAATTCTTCACAGATCTTGAGA
Source organism: Ondatra zibethicus (assembly GCA_004026605.1). Classification (NCBI taxonomy): domain Eukaryota; kingdom Metazoa; phylum Chordata; class Mammalia; order Rodentia; family Cricetidae; genus Ondatra; species Ondatra zibethicus. The sequence goes on from PVIU01017249.1 coordinate 41,099, forward strand.
GATCAATAATCAACTTTATATGGAAAAACAAAAACCCATGATAGCCAAAAGAATCCTATTCAATAAAGGTACTTCCGGAGGCATTACCATCCCTGACATCAAGCTCTATTACAGAGTGGCAGTAATGAAAACAGCTTGGTATTGCATAAAAATAGAGATGTTGTCTAATGGAATCAAATTGAAGACCCAGATATTAATCCACATACTTATGAACACCTGAATTTTGACCAATAAACTAAAATTATACAATGGAAAACAGAAAGCATCTTCAAGAAATGGTGCTGCCATAACTGGTTGTCAACCTGTGGAAGAATGAAAATAGATCCATATCTATCACCATTCAAAAAACTGAAGTCCAAATGTATTAAAGACCTCAATATAAATCTGACCACACTGAACCCTGATACAAGACAAAGTGGGAAGTAGCCTTCAATTCATGGGCACATGAGACCACTTCATAAGTATAACCTCAGTAGCACAGACAATAAGAGCAATAATGAATAAATGGGACCTCCTGAAACTGAGAAACTTCTGTAAAGCAAATGACACAGTCATTAAGACAAAGGCAGCCTACTGAATGGGAGAGTATCTTCACCAACCCCATCAGACAATGGACTGATCTCCAAAATATGTAAAGAACTCAAGAAATTAGACATTAAAACTCTAAATAACCCAATTAAAAAATTGTGTACTGAACTAAACAGAGACTTTTCAACAGAAGTATTTCAAATGGTTAAAAGATATGGAAGGACATGTTCAACATCCTTAGCTATCAGGAAAATGCAAATCAAAACAAATTTGAGACACCTGTCAGAATGGCTAAAATAAAAAAAACACTAGTGATAGCTCATGATGGAGAAGATGTGGAGTAAGGGGAACACTCATCCATTGCTGGTGGGAATGCAAACTTGTTTAACCACTTTGGAAATCAGTGTGGCAGTTTCTCATAAAATTGGGAGTCAACCTACACCAGGATCCAGCAATACCACTCTTGGGAATATATCCAAAAGATGTTCAATCATACTACAAAAGCATTTGTTTAACTATATTCATAGCAGCATTATTTGTAATAGCCAGGACCTGGAAACAACCTAGATGCCCCTCAACTGAAGAATGGATAAAGAAAGTGTAGCAATATACACATTAGAGTACTACTCTGTGGTGAAATAAATAAATAAATAAATAAATAAATAAAAACAAAAAAAATGACATCTTGAATTTTTCATGCAAATGGATGGAATTAGAAAACACTCTGCTGAGTGAAGTAACCAAGACCCAAAAAATGAACACGGTATGTACTTACTCATAAGTGGATACTATAAACAAAGGACATTGAGCCTATCCTTCATGATCCTAGAGAAGCTAAGTAATAAGGTGAACCCAAAGAAAACATATATAGAC